>OMKZ01012301.1:42278-54292 GCA_900302535.1 Neoniphon sammara | reverse complement strand
CTTTTTAAATAATGTGTCACATGGGCCGACTCTGAATATTAAAGATTTTCTCGGTGCTTGCTAAATTGCCAAATCTGCCAAGTAAACAATGACAGTCTGGACAGTAGATAACATGATCAGCATTTGCCATAATTACCTCCTTGTCATAATTTGAACCTTTGTATCTTCATTTGCCATCCATCATGAATGAATGAATGATGAATCTTGCATAGAGCGTAATTATTTACAGGACATTTGACCATGCAGTAAGAAAGAAAAGGGAAAAGTGGTCTGTACAAGTAGCAAGCCAATATTGTATGACAAAGGATGTGAACCTAAGTTATCAGCACTGCAATTCTCAGCTACCCACACTGTAAATGGTGATGTAAACTAGTTATGCTGCGATTGCTTGTATGTTAGTACTGCGCTGCACAGACCATAGAAACACTACTATGTCTTGTTAAAATAGTTAACTGTCAATTAATGATCTCCTGGTTTAGATCACACATTGCCTTGCGTGCAACAACATTGCATAGTTACATTTGTAGTCAGAGTGATGCAGCTCAAAGTGGTGCGGCCTAGTGGGCACTAATGGCATTTTTATATATTTATATAAGAGTGACATATACTTGCTAGAAATGCAGATAGTGCTGCTAGTTTGCACACAATACACAACTATCCAAATGATTTTTAATGGCAAAGATAGTTACACATTAATATACAATTTGACTACTGCATCACCATAGTTCCGCAACTGAGGCAAACTGACCTACTTACATTATGTTTATGACATTGTTCTCCCTTTTGTCAAAACTTTTTTTTTGTTAATAAACTCTTTATTGATATAGTAGCAAAGAATGCCCAAAACTGGACTCATTTTAACTAGGGCATTTAATGACACTACTGTATATTGATATAATTTTGATAAAATGGGCACATTTCACTTTTCTTTAAGTTGCATGTTTATACCTTATTTAAAGCCCTCCTCCAGTGTATTTTTGAATTTTTAGGATATTTCATATCCTTAGTCATGAGTCATATCCTTATGATGTTGATGAGCCACACTGTTTGCCACATATTTTTTGACAATTAACTTAACTGGCTGCAAAACGCCAACGCCAGCAGCACCCATTCAAAAACAGCGAGACGCAATGCAAGGTAAGAGATGTCCGTCGGACACATGTTTACATAGGGAAACAATTACAAAATAGCGTGATGAAATTCAGACACGTCCTCTGTGTGGACAGCCCCTATTCTGTTATGTATTGAGCCTGAAGCATCTGGTTTCCATGGTAATGGATTACGTCCCATTATTAAACACACCTCCATTCTCTGTTTGAAAAAGAATGTCAACTGAAAAACAGGAAGTAAAACTGGCTGGAGGCGGGCTTTAAGTTATTTAAGTGCTAGTTCAACATTAGATAAGCTAACATAGTTAATGCAGCCTTACGAAGCTCTAGTCAGTCAATAAATTTGGTAATGCAATGTGAGCTGTAGGTGTACCTCAGGGCTCATCTCTGGGTACTTTCTGCCTTTGCTTTTCCCCAAACATTTGGCTCGACCACCTTCCACCCGCTGACACCAGAAACCTTTGCTGTCATCATACCTGGAGAGAACACATACATCAACTTACACACAGATACATAATTAAGTTACACTTTTTCTATGTGCACTTTAAATTGTCTATATGATCTGTATAAATGTGTATGTACATATCTGTTTTTACTGTACAAAATGTTTGACTTACACACACACACCACACAATCCAGCCACAAAAATCAATACACACTACTGTCTCACATAGCTCTCGACCAAGGTTATTCTTGGGTCGAGCATTTATGAACGCATCTCATGACCTGGGTCGGACATGTCTGTTTAATGTGGGTCGTAAGTGGTTGAAGCGGGCCGCCGCAAATGTGTTTTTTGTTTCCTTATATTTTCAACTGAGGTAATGTTGACATAAAATTGCTATGCATTCTTCAATGACCATGTAGAACAGAAAGTTTGTATGGATGTTGGTGAAAATGGTTTTGGCATGGGAGTTACGTGGGTCAGCGGTGTGGTGTCCGTGTCCACTGATGGGCACAGGTTAAACACTGGTCTTTGGTGTAAAAAGGGTATATGTTAATTGCAGTGATCACAGGTCATGGTTTGTGTATCTGTGTTACTAACGTCAGGGCCTGGGTATAGTTGAAGATGGGCGTGATGCCCAGGAACCTCTGGATTCCGTCCATCACCAGTGCTGGGTTGGAGCGCAGCAAGGCCCCATCCACAATGTGCAACTAAAAAACACAGATAGGCACAGATGGCCAAGATCCATGAGCATTATGACCCTGGCAGTTTGATATTTTGGCTCCATACTCTGATTACTTTGAGTGGAGACTACACAGTGAATATGCATCCATCCAGGTGTCAAGCAGATTTACACAAGCTAAGCTAAGCAGGAAAGGTAAATGTAAGCCAAGATGTTTTAAAATAATAGACATAGACTATACTAAATAAGAACACTGACAGATTTATTCAAATATCTACCAAAGAATAAATTTCATAGTTGGAAAACTACATCTACAAATTTACAACCATGCATGACAAATTTCTCTATTAAGTATTTTTCTGAACTTGGTGACACTTAAAGCATATATTCACACATCCACAGTAAGCCTTGGTGCTCTTTGTGTATCTCCAAGAAACAAAATCCCACAGGGGTTACACTCATTAGTAACAAAGTCTTAAATATAGCATTAAATAAACCCAGGAATGACCTGTTGCAAAAAGAAAAAATTCTGTCAACACCTTGAAGGCAGTATGTTCATCATGTTGACTCACCTGCAAATTTCTGCACGCTACACTACAGTGTCACTGTCAGCTCAGCATATGATTGGTAGAAATTACCAGTACCAATTTATAAAGTAAACTAAAGTAAACATGATGAGTTTATGACCCATTTAAGAATGAGTTTATGGTCAATTGTAGCCCGCTCCCTTCTGTTTCTGAGACTGCAAAACCATCCTGGATGCAGGACCATCAGTATAGCTGTGGAAATTCAGATTATGTTCTCTGATGATATCACTTAAGGAGAGCATGTGAAATGAAAAAAGATGGGGGCCATAGAAACACTTGCATCATTTAAAAACATCTAGGCCTATAACACCCCAGTGGAATAAAGGAATTCATTAACAGAAACAAGCCTGATGGGAACCTTCTCGAACTTTAACCGGAGTTAAACTGTGAGGCACAACAGAGAAATAAAGGGTTCCTTACAGCTCATAAACTCTTTCTTTATACATTCTGATTGTTTGTTTCCTTGCTATATTATTTGCTATGTCCTTACAGGAGTGGTTCAGGATTTTGAAAACTATCAATTTTATTTTCATACTTGTCGCTCATGTAGTGCATAGGTTGTTTCATTCTCGCAGGCGCCTCTCCCTCTCAATCTCGGCTTGAGCGCAAGCAATGGGGTACAAAATTTGCAATTCTTGTGTACTGCAAGAACACATTTCAGCCAAAGCTGACATGACACTACAGTAGTCTGACTTTGAATTTGAGTGGTTACTTTAAAAATATGTGGTTGTTTTTATTGCTACATTCCTTGTTTTGAGTGACTACTTTCATTGCTGTTTCCTGGCAGAGGGATACATGCTGGCCATTACCTGTAGTCTCTGTGTGTAAACAGAAAAATTGTCTGTCTAAAGAAATAACAAATGTTGAACTCAAGGAAGAATTCAAATTATTCAGAAATGGAATATAAAGAATCACAACAGCTGGATGCTGAGAGGGCAAAGAGAGAAAGGGAATTATCGCTACAGCCAGACACAAACCCCTCCAGTGCAGCTGACAACAAGAAGAGATTAGAACATCTGGAACCTGGTGGTGCCGTGGTTGTTTCTGTTCACAGACGGCAACAGAAATCAAATGTTTCTGATGCTATCAATGGGACTTAGCTGCCCAACAGTTCCAAAAGATTGATATTTCTGTTGTCAAGGACCTGGATATATCTGCTAACGACAGCACTGACAAGCTTCTAATATATTGCATAAAGAATGCAGTAGCCTACTGGCTGTATTAGTTGGCCTTTATGAGAACAGCAATGTTACCAGGAAACAAGAATCCATCTTTTGCAAATTTTCATCTATATAATGCTCTCTGAGATTTATTAGTGCAATGGTTGCAGTAATACAGACACTGTATTGCACTTAGTATCAATGTGTCCGAGTGGGAGGAAGCCTCAGTTCAGGCACAGGACATGGAGGAATTATCTCTCTTAGATGGCCTAGGACTGCCTTGAGATCCCCTAGGAAGGAACGGTCGAAGCTGCAGGGGAGTGAGAGGACTGGGCTGCACCGTTGGTCCCGTTATCAATGTGACTCATCAAGGAAAGGCTTCATTTTTTATTTTCAAAACATGTTGCATTAAAATGTTGAAACCTATCACTTATAACCACACAGAGCACGACCTCACCGCTAGCTTTAGTGACTTACTACTCTGCTGCAGCTTCTTGCCAGTATTCAACAAAGTACAACACTTGTTTTTGCTAAGGGCACAAATACACATTGTGTAAATAAAACAGCTTCGGAGTTGCTGTAAGGTTTACTGAAACAAGATGTTCAATACCATTTTCACCTCTGTACGTCCACTGGTACAGTTCCCATGGGTAGCATTTCGTTTTAGCTTAGCATAAAGACTTGAAGTCTACAAGAGTCATTAGCCTAGCTCCTTCTAAGTGGAAAAAATAAACCTTACAGCAACTCCAAAGCTGTCAAAAAAAGAGTTTTTGATACATGATGTATTTTGTGAATAAGACAGCTCTGGAGTTGCTGTAAGGTTTATTTTTTCACTTTGACGGAGCTAGGCTAAAGACTCCTATAGACTTCAAGTCTTTATGCTAAGCTAACTCGAAATGCTACCCATCAGGACTGAACCAGTAGACATACAGAGGTGAAAATGGTACCCAACATCTTGTCTCAGTCTGGCTAAGTCACAAAAAGGGTATTTTGTCCAAAACGTTGGAGTATTCCTTTAAACTGTTAAATTAGGTTCATGCTGTTGTTGTGTGGTGGAATATCCCTTTAAAATAAAGCTATTCTGGAATTTTGCCTTTTCCATTCAGCTTCTCTTATTTGACATCATAATTAGCAAAAAAAAAATAAAAAAAAAAATACTTCAATACAGAGAGTATGAAACCAAGGTAGAGAATTTTGTAGGGTATTTTCAGCCATTCTGAGTGTACAGTTGCTGGAGTGTGTGTTACCTGGCTGGGCTGGTAGTGTTGCAACCAGCGCTCCAGATGAGTGGCATAAGCTCCAGGTTTAAGGCAGCGTCTCTGCAAGATCAGCAGGTCCCTAGGAGCTGAGGGGCCTGCTGTCACCACTGCATGGAAACTGTTGTTGAGGGCCGCAGGGTCCTGGTGAGCCCTCTGATGCTGCGGAGATCGACAGACAGAGAAACAGAGACACACAAAATAAGAAAGTAAAAATTTACTAAGATGGTGGACCACGCCATCCAAGCTGGCATCATTTGTGAAGATGCTTGGTAAATCTACATGGTAACTCTACTGGAATGGAGTCAAAGAAGATGATGTCTTTGAGCTAAACCTAGAGAGAATTTCAACATCCTTTCATTGTCCCTATGGACATTGAATTAAGAGGTAATATGTAAAGGAATATGTAAGAAAAAAAACAGTTAAAAGTAAAAATGAAGAAAGATGACACCCTGGATGGCTGCCACCTTGTGTTTCTTCTATGGAGCTTGTTTTTGTTTGTAAGTGATGTTTCTGGTGACCTAAGCATCCAAACCAAACCATCAATTACCAATTTTGCATTACATTGATGTAAGGTGCTAAGCGAGGAGATGCACAATGGGAGGGAAATGAGTGGAGGCCCTGGTGCACTTTGCGTGTAGAGGATCGCACTTGCACTCACTTTTCTATTCCTCTATTCCTGTATGATATTCCTTGCAAATTTCTGCTTTCTATGCAACAAACTTAACGAGCTCCAACTACTGATCAAAAAATAAAGGACTCTTCTCTCTGTTATGCCCTTTGGTGTACTGGCTGTGCAAGTTAATTCTGGACGACACTGCTGAGAGAATTTAACAGAGCCCTCTTGAATCAAAAACTCCCTGAAGCGGTGGCTGGGACCTATAGGTTGACACAAAAATGTGTCATGGCATCCTTCATCATGGTGAAAAGATGTACCACTTCTTGTGGAAACAGCATTCCCACAAACACCTGGGTAAGATAACAATGAATGGAAGGAATCCAGTCACACTTAACATACTGAGAACAATTTATTATAAATGTTTCGTGGCCTTTATGAGCAAAATGGCCACGTGCTGAATTGCTCTCCTCAATAGTTCAAGTATGGCTGGATCCCTTTGATTCTCAATTTTCCATGCACCTTGTTAGTGGGTGAGATTGTATCAGAACACTAACTCAACTCAAAAAAACAATGACAAGACATTGTTCATAGCAGAGCTACGGCAGCTTTGCTGGGCAAAGGAGTTGGGATAAATCCCTGTTTGGCAGTTGGAAAGCTGCCAAACAGGGATATGCTCAGGAATGGAAACATTTCTCAGCCATTCTAAGTATGGAAAGATCTGGAGGAAATAATCAACTACAGTATAACAAGTGGAAACCCTGCTATTCCATAGGCTCAACAATACAGACTGATTTAGATCCATTATCTACATATTTGCTCACTGAAGAGAAACTGCCTCACATGCAGTGTAAGTTGGTTGTCATGACAGTGCAAGTGACTGACATGCTGTGACTTGTTCCAGTTGCTCAAGTGGAGAGAGCATTGCGGATGGTTTGAATGCAAACCAGTGGAGCCTTGTGACCGTACCAAGACATATTTCCTAAAATTGTGAAATTCCACTGAAGTGGTGGTACTAATGTAACAGAAACCAAGCCATTAACAGAAATAGAAAAAAAATAATGGAATTAGCCAGACGCTTCTAGAGTTAATTGTTCAACCAAACTGAGCAATAAGGTTGTAAAGACCTTGGTTAGGGAGAGGACCTAGAAAAGACGGGCTGGTCTGACAGAACTAGAGTTTCTTAGCTGTGATGGGAGATGTAGTTGACAGGGCACCTGTCAGTGTGACAAATCTGGACTATATGGCAGAGTGGCCAAAAGGAAGCCACAGGTTTTACAGCGAAGCAGTGGAAAAGAGTCTGTTCACTCCAGCTGTCACTCCTGCCACCACACATAGCAGTGGTGTTTTTTATAAGCAAGTCAGATAAAAAGTTTTGACATCTTTGCACACTTGAGTAGAGCTGGTCATAGTTGGTTATTGTTGTAACATCAGTGGAGTTAACGTTAATCACTGTTTCAGCCAGTGTCCATTAACATTAGGCGTTTCAAGTTAAAAGAAAATTACTAACGTTAATCCGCTGACGTTTGGCTACCACAGTTTGAAGTAATGAGGAGTTATATTTAGTGAAATGTATTTTTGATTATGCTTACAAGCTAGGTTTGCTAGTTTGCAGCTGTTGACTGGAGGAGCTAATAAGAGAAATTCTTTGGTAATGTTATGTTAATTTTTTTGTCAATATCAGATTTTGTGAGTTGAAAGGTACTGAAAGAGTCAGATCACAAAGCAAAAGATTGTATGTTCTGATGAAACCAAAACTTCAATCATAATGAAAAGCACTTATGTCCATTTAATGCCATCCCTTCTGTGAAGCATAGCAATGGCATGTGCACACACACACATGGGAAGGGGATGGTCTTACCTGATACCAAGAGTAGGCCCTGTCAGATGGATTGATAAGCACTGCGAGGATCTTGGCTCTGGGCAGGAGGGCAGCAGCTCTCTTAGGGGCTACCTCTGTGTCAAAGTAGTTGGCACTCTTCTCAAACATGAAATCTGTACTAACATTAGAGGGGAATGGGAAGAAATCCATGTACCTGAGGAGGAAGAAACAGAAGAGTACGAGTTTTAGTTACCTAGGCCATTTCATGATGACCATAAAAGTGATATCTTAAGTGAAACAGTCCATTTTAGCCAAAATGGTTGCAGCAAGGAGATGGGATATCAAGGGACAACATAGATTCCTGTCTGTTTTTGGTCAAGCTGACTTGATCAAAACTTGCTTAGGTTGACATTATGGATTATAATTTGCAGATCAGCGACCAAAAAATCCTGAATTCTTTCTGCTGGCAGTGCATGTGGGTCTGAATAACTGCAATTGTGCAGTGTTTACCAGTCGATGCCATTGTCATAGTTGGGTCCACTGAAGAACTGGATCTCTTCAAAGGTGATGGGGCTGGGGAAGGAGCTGGTGATGGCTGGGTGGAGGCTCAGGAACGAATGGAGCGCTGTAGTGCCTTTATTAGCGCAGACAAGAAATAAAATATTGAGAGAGTGTTAAACAGATAAAGAAAGAAAGAAAGAGGGAGAGTCTCTTACCTGTTTTCTGGGGTCCAATGACCATGAACTTGGGCAGTCGATCACAGGTCTTCTCTTTGGACCAGATATCTTTGTGTCTTTTGTCATGACAAGGGTTCTAGAAACAACAAAAGCCCAAAGGTCTCAAATAGAAATAGCCATCTGAAAAGTAATAAAATTACTTAATCTCAAAAATCCATCTATAAAAAATGTTATCTGTAACATGTTCAAGGCTAAAGCAGCGTGCTGACCTGCCAGAGGGGGTCTCTCTCCTCAGGGAAGATCTGGAAGTATTTCTCAGCTAGCTGGATAGGCGGCAGGGTCTGCAGCCTCAGGTTGGTCCAACACTGAACAAACTTCACTAGCGATTCAAAGGTATACAGACCCAGCCGGTCATTCCCATAGTTAGACAGGTGGGTCATGAAGATACTGATCTGGGGATTTAGGATAAAAAAAATCATGGTTAGAGCTGGATGTCAAACCCAATGCAGACAGAGGATGGATCAGATGGATCTAGAAAGGGCTCAGGTCACACCCGAAAAACAGGCACAAATGCAATCTAGAAAGACTGGAAATTCAGTTTTTCCATTTTGAGTGTTTAAAGACATCCATCCATATCCCTTCAAGGATAATTTTACTACTTTCAACCTGGGCTTTTATTTTCCTGGTTTGTGGCAGCATGATGTATGTACGTTTGATTGTATTCGTGTAAATACAACATAATTTTAAAGTTAATACCCTGAACTGCGAATATAAAAAAATTTGTTCCAGTATTTCCTACTCGTGTCGAAATATTTCTACAATTAATGATGCCAGGTGGGAGATACTGAAGCCCACAAAAAATCCTTCATACCTACTTGTAATTACCTCTACAGGGTTAACATTTTTCCAGCTTTTCACAATTCACATTTATAGAAAATTCAATCTGATAGAGGCATTGCAGTGTTTGTGTTGCAGGACATGTTTGAGTTGATTTTTGGGTTCTAGTGTTGGGGAATATTTTTGCCCTTTCAGAGTGTATTATAGACCCAAACACACTAAACATAATCAACCGCCAAGATGGTGAAAAGTACAAAAATAAGGCTCAAGCTGAAAATAACGATGATTATCCTTTAAAGAGAGAACTCACATGGGGAGATCTGTCCACTAAAAGCAAAATTCAGACTCAAATACACTACTGGCATCAATGAATAAAAGACAGTAGAGAGGGCTGGCTCCACACAATGCAACTTCCATGCAATTAGTTGCAGGTTGCAAATTAATCTTTTACTGTTGCCATGTCAACACACCCATATGGAACATCCCAAATGATGATGCAAACAGAATCTATAATTTTCATTTGATGGTTCGCCTGGAACTCCAATTTGCACGGAACTGAAGCTGCATTTCAGCTGCACCATGCAAAGCCAGCCTAAGAAACTGTCCGTCTACCAAGTGCCAACGATGTCTCCTACAATAAAGCACAAATCAATGAGAAATTGCCCTTCATAGTGCTGCTGCCAGTCACAGCACATAAGTTATAGAAAATACAAGTTGCTGTCTGTGAGCTGTGAGTGAGCGATCAATATATAGATAAAAGGAAAGAAATCTGTGTCCTTAAGAGTGTGTGTGTGTGTGTGTTTAATCTCATACAGGGTTGAGAAGGACGGTGAGGAACAGTTCTCCTCCTCTGATGCTCTTGTCCAGCTCCTTGGAGCCTCCTGGGTATTCATTGTAGAAGATTGTATGGGTGAAGAGGCCACAGGTCTGCCTGGGCAACACCTACAACACACAATTAAATAATTAGGCATGTGTGGTGTAAGTGTTTGTATTCTTCTTTCAGAAGAGTTTAACTGAAGTCAACAGCGTGACACATCACACGTCTTGAAAAAGTCAGTGGTTTGTTGAATAAAGGCCACTGTAGTCAGCAGCAGAGCCAAGCAGCAAGTGCTTTATTTTACAGGTACATGAATAGAGATCCTCCAGTTACTGTTTACATCTCTACTGGTTAGTAAATCTTCAAAAATCAACTAGAGGGAAATGGTGAACTCCTTTCAATCCCTGCTGGCTTCATGATGATCCCAAAACAGATAGGGACACCTAAAGAGGTGTGCGAGAGATTTACAGAAAGCCGGAGGATGAGGACCTGGTTCCTATCAAAACACTGCATTAGTCATCCAACTCTAAGCAGCACAGCTTGCCTCTCCAGATGGTGCTTAGCAAGTCACTTCAACCCAGACCTCTGCAATAAATGCATCTAGGGATGGGGATTGAGAACCGCTTCCAAATTGTCTGATCCATCAGAATCGTATGCCTCCAAGCTTATCAATTCCTTTCATCGATGCCGGCATGTTTTTTCTGACAGTTGCACACGGCAAAACAATGACGTCAAGCTTATTCCCTTTTGAAAAGGAGTGTTGTAATTTACTCAGATGTTACTGGACATACATGCCTATTTCTCTGAAGAAGAACTGTTTATTTTATCAGTCAGTTTTCAAACTGTTTTCCAAGTTATATCCTTTTAAGAATAATATCCTTTTATATATCCTTATATCCATTTTATATCCTTTTAAGGTAATTCAGTTTAACATGTTCTAATGTTATTAGGCAGACATGGTGGTCACACACTGAGATTGTGTGTAGTTGCTGTAACATACACTGAAGGCACTGACCTGTACTTTCTACTGTTCAGACTCAGAGACAATAAAACATTTGCGTTGACACTGAAAACCTGTGTAGGCCTACTTTTTTTCCCCCCACACAGAAAATTGATCAGGAATTAATAAGGGAATCGATAAAGAATTGGACAGATAAACAGAATCAATAACGGCATTGGTATTAATAAAATTTGAGCTATTCCCATCTTTAAATGCGAAGTGAAGAAAGAAAAATGAACACACTACTTGAGGCTGGAAGGTTCACAACTCAAAACTGGAAAGAGTCTCCCTAAAGCGAAGCTACCATCTGTTTTAGTACATCAAGGCTTGTTCGACTATTGAGAACAGAAACATAAGTATCTATACATTTTTTGTGGGTGTATCTGGGAGGACCTCATGGCACAGTGAGGGTCCACCAAACACCTTGGATATCAACTTCCTATGTTCACTAGCTAACATAGACCAATCTGTGATCAAGTTCAAAACACAAGTGTCAGTGCTGGAGGATGGAGGTGCGTCCATCAGGATTATCATGTGTGTGAATTTCTGTACCAAGAAGCACCAGTTGAATATCTTGGGCGTCAGAAATTGGGATTCGAGGTGGTAGAAAAATTGTTGCGATGTTACTGCCTTCATTAACATCACTGACAAAAGAATTGTTTGTTGAGGGTAGAAACTATTCAGGTGAGGCTGTGTGCAAGGCTCACACAGCCTGCAGAGAGTAAGATTCAAGACCTTTTCAAGCACTTTCAAGGTACCTAAATCAAAATTTCCAAACTCTCCAAGACTTTAACACCTAATCTAAATTGTTACCTCAAATGCAACTGCGAACAATCCATGTATATTGTCACTTTGTTTATTTTTTTACCCGCTGTTCATATTAACTTTGATTGTAGTTCTGATCAGGATTATTCAATTCTTACTAATTTCTAGAGCAGTGGTTCTCAAACTTTTTCGCTCGTGACCCCTTAAAGCAAAGCGACGGCCACTTGCGACCCCCCCCCCCCCC
>OMKZ01012301.1:578-29005 GCA_900302535.1 Neoniphon sammara | reverse complement strand
GTTTCCTTACAGTCTGAAACACACGCACACACACACACACACACACTCACTCTCTTACACACACATACGTACACATTCTCACACACACACACTCCTATCTCCTTCCCACTTTGTGGCTCAGCAGTTTCTGTTTTCGTCACTCAGCACCACACAGTGATCTCGTCTGTCTGCGGACGAGCAGACCAGCAGAGCAGCTGGTCTGACATTCAGCCTTGGCTGTCAATAGCTTGGTCAGCATGTGAAGCTATGTCCCTCAAGACACTTGTGTGTGAGTGTCTAGAGATGCTTGTGTGTGCCTCTCTAGACGTGTGTGTGTAATCTCTCAGCAGCAGCGTCTGTGGTGGCAGTCCCTCGTTCGTCTGCAGCCAGGGCCAAACCCCCTCTGGACGCCCAGCCTCGTCATCTCCGATAGAGCAACCTGGATGAGGAGAGCAGGAGAGGAGAAGAGGGAGGAGAAGGAAGTGCAAAGAAATAGTTGTTAAGAGGAGAGGGAGGTAAAGAAGGAAGGAGGAGAAGAGAAGAGAGAGGGATAGAGAGTAAGTTTTGGAAACAACTATGCAATACTATGCAATTTTGGCACGCTGGTAACCCAAATGGCAGTGAGAGGTAACTGAATGTGGAAAACTTTGTTACCAATTGTGGTATAGCTAATAGGTCAAACAAAATTCTTTAGAAACCATTCAACAGCATTTATGGACTACTTGGTGCCCACTAAGCAATAATAATAATAATAACAATAATCATAATAATACGTTTATTTACATGATGCAGACAGGTGTTTTTTTGTCCAATGTGTGCATTAGTTGGCCTTGTGGCTGGTCTCAAAACATAAGGGGTCTGCCCAGCCTCTGCATAAAGCCAGACCTCGAGTCTGAGTTGTCACTAACATTAACAAAACAATGCTAATGTTAGCTACATGTAAGTTTAAAATGTACAGTCTGATAGGTCAAATATGAGCTAGTCGGCAAAAGACAAATTACTCATAATTCCAACACCTGGGGCACTAACTTGTTAAATCTGGCACAAATGGAGGCTTGGCAAACCCATTCAAAACAAAGACAACCGCACTGAGTTTTTCCTAACCTGCCTCTCTTAGCCCTATCATTTTCTCAGCTGCCTCCCTATAGTTGGCTTCTTCCTTCCTGTCCCTGTATGCATCTTTATGTATCTGCGTGTGAATGCCTTGCACGAGTGAGTCCGTCTACCTCCCAGGTATACTGCCCACTTGGTCGGCACCTGTTGCACTCCTGGCTGGCCAAGAAGGGGCCCCCTCTCTCTGTGGTCCTTCCCAAGATTTCTACCCTTTTTCCCTACCTGGGTTTTTTGGGAAGTTTTTTTGGGAAGTCAGGGGGTGTCGCCGTGTTTTGTTTCTTGTAAACTTGTGGGCCTGTAAAGCCCTTTGAGACTGTAAACAGTGATTTGGGGCTCTAAATAAACATGAACTTTAACATGAACTAGAGCACTGTGTATGCCAGTTTACTAACTCCTTTATTTTCTAATGATGACAAACCTGACCTTTATTAACCCACTTAATGTTCTGAACTTCAGTCTACCTAGCAATGTCCAGCTGTCTGTCACAAGGTAATTCACAAAAGCCATTCAAAAAAAAATCAAAATGGAAAAGTTTGGAAAATCACTGGTTTAAGGAACTATAGAAAGTAGGGATTCTGAATTTAATGTGCTCCTGTTTCTCTTCTATATCAATACTTTTCTCCCGTTTGGTGAACATAACTGCTAGTGGCCAATGGTGCTTAGACTCTATGGGCAGAGGCAAGCAAACCTGCAATCAGGAAGTGTGCAAATCCTTGCTGTGGTGCACCACTGAGCATGCCCCACTGGATATAAACAAAACAGCACCAATTATGCGTCCATTCACTGTGTTGTCCTTTTTTTTTTTTTTTTTTGGGACACACACATACACACCATCTTTCACACTACAGGAAAATTTGGAGATGTTTGTTTGTGGATTGGACAAAATTACCAAGGCAGAGAGAGGGGAGAAGAATTAAATGAATTGATCTCTGGGCAGAAAAAGTAAAGTGGGAGAGCGAGGGGAACGAATTAATGAGAGTTCAAACAGGGAGACGAGAGAGGAGAGAGAAAGAGTGGTGAGTGCTGAAAGATTTCTTCTTTTCCTCTCATGCAGTGGAACTTGTTCCAGGTTCAGCTTTTCCTTTAATGAAGGCTGATGATGATCCTGCAGCCCCAATACTAGATTTCTTCTGGTTTTTAGGTCACAACAGCACCTACTCTCACTAGGAGTTTACCAAACCCTCTGCCAGCTCAGTGACCATCACCCATAATTCAAGGTGAAAGCAAGTTTACCCTGTCATTATCTCCTCCCCCCCATGTCCATGGAAACTCCACCGAAGTTCATGCAACCACCAAACCATATATGACCCCCAGTGAGTTAGCTACTTCATTTCCTTCTCAGCCTTCTAGCAAAGTATTACTCTTAACAGCTTCTGCAGCATAATTCAAGTCTTATACTCTGAGTCCACAAGGTCTGCATTTACACCATAATATATTGTCATTCTACGTGGAAACAGTAATGTCTTCTTGTGTAGTACGGCAATGTAAAGAAAACGATCATGTTCCCACTGACTAGCAATAGCAAACTTCAGGGCTGACCCAAATGCTTCGATCACTGCCATAGTAATCAACGGCAAAATCAGTATTTTATTTTATTATTTTTTTTACTTTTTAACCCCTCCAAAAATAAGAATTAGCCCAGTAAATAAGAATTAGCTTGTTCAAATAATAAAACAACATTAATCATTATGAATCACCATTCATCAGTTCTTCTCAAAGATTTTCAGAACGTACTCTCGTCAACCATGAAACCTTGAATGCCCAGTGCAACATCAGAGGATGTGACTTACAGCTAGTTTGGCAAGATGTCCAAAAGTCAAGCGTCTGGAGGAACTTCAAAATCTGTGAAGATGACTCCCAAAAAAGCTGAGGCCAGACATGCCAAAAGAAACTGGAATGTCACAAAGCTACAACAAGTCTGTCAAACCAGTCTGAAAAATGAAAGTATCTCCTTGGTTGTACATGCCACGCATGCACTAAATTTTTTTGTGATTATCGCTAATGTTGGCACGACTTGCAAACAAACTACATTAACATTACCAACCAACCAACCAACCATCTGTTACTGTAGATACATCAACTGAACATGATGTTTCATCCACACCAACCACCGACACCTCACAAAAAACACTTGACTCAATGATAAAGAAGCCACTACAGATACCAGAAAGCGAGCCATGTTATTCAGGACAGCCCTGGCAAACTTGTACTAGCAAGCACTAAACACAGCCTTCTCTTTTGGGCAGTTGTAAAAACACATCGATATTGTTATATAAGACTAGATATCGTCTGGGATTTTGGATATCATAATAAATCGTAAACAGATGGTGTTTTCTGAACTAGGGATCCGCACAGATAACCGGTTAGCCGGTCATTTTAAATTAGCCGGTTATTGAAAACAGTTAATGGTTATTTGAAATTATAACAAGAAGAAGACGACGAAGAAGAAGAAGAAGAATATACACTGTTTTGGTGTGATGGAACGTATCCACCTTATCCCTAGCCCCCATGATACCTTGCGTGAATTATGGGTGTGACCTCCGGCGCATTATGTCACTGAACCGGAACCGGCGTTTTCCATGGTAACGGGACGCTAATCCTCTTTCTGAGAGCGATTGGGAAATAAAAACATATGGGAACACCACCTGTTACACCTCAAAAGGGATAATATTAAAATACCTCTGCCTTCTACTATCAAGGAATGAGGGGACGACATGAAAAAGTGGCCTCAGATTACATATACTAGCATATTTAGCTACTTTATTTACAGCATTTATGTACAGTGTAACTGTACATAAACGTATTATACTGTACATAAATGACTGCACATTTATGTATTTACTTTTCTTGTACTTATTATACCTCAGTATTTTCATGTTAGATTTTATCTGATATTTAGAAATGGTTGTCAGCAGCTTCATTACTGTATTCTCTGAGTTTTTTCTGTTTTATACTGAAAATGTTAGTAACATAGGCGGTACTGAGAGTAGCTGTAGTTACAAGCAGAGGGAGCGTCAAACTGGAGAGAGCTACGTTAAGGGATGGCTAGCTTCTTCCCCTCAGTCAATACATAACATGACATGAGGCAAGACTGTGTCCGTGTATGTTTCTTATAAATACTCCTTTTTCAGGGCTCTTACACTTGCTCTTTGCCAGACTAAATCCGGTTTTCAACCGGTTAATGACAGCGGTTAGCCGGTTGTCAAAATATCCGTTATGCACATCCCTATTCTGAACTTATAAGACTGTTCTATTATTTGCCTCTACCTGCTTGTTCATCATACCTACATTATTAATAATTGTTTATCAAAAATCTCATTGTGTAAATATTTTGTGAAAGCACCAACAGTCATCCGTACAGTATCAGTCAAGACATTGGTCAAAAATATCGTGATATTTGACTGTGTCCATATCGCCCAGCCCTGGCAAGGACCTCCAATACAATCTGTATCACGATATATGGGTCATGATACGACTGTACCACAATACATGGAAATACGATACATATTGCGATACACTGCAATACTCTGAGAATACAACTTGCTGTGTACCACATGGGTAGTCTAATATTTACGTCAAATTATATTGATAACTCGGCGGACAAACTGAATCAAAACTATTTAATTCAAAATTTCCATTCCAATTTATTAGAATGGTATTTGCATTGCAGTGTCACTGAACACTGTGCAATGCAATCTAATTATTAGGGGCTGGAAAATCGATACAGTATCGTGGAAAAAAATATCACGATACTCAGCTGTATTGATTTTTTTGCACACCCCTACACTACACTAGAGGACACATACAAACACGTAAATGAACCCACCTCAAAGACTACAGCTGATAGTCAACAGGCAAGCCCCTACTGCACCTGCATGAGGGGAAATAACTGTTCATACTGAGAGGGGGCAGCATCAATAGCTCTGATTTGCTTAGACAGACAGGCCAATCATAACACACTCTCTTGCCGACAGCCTGGCTGCTGATGACGGCCAATGAGGGCCTATGAGGGACACTGTATGAATGACATACAATCTACTGACAGTTCACTGTCAGCTTGGTGTTTCAGACCTTTTAGAATGAAGTACGACCAATTTTACAACTCCAAAAAATGTGAGAATAGAAAATAATAGCTCTTATCAGGTTCAGTCTGCATGACTGAGCTAAGCAAAAAAAACAGGAGCTGTTTGTGGAAAAGTGAATTGAAATGGAACTGCTTGGTGGAGAGAAGCTGCTACTGAAGTAATACTGAAAAGAGGCAGGGATGGAGAAATGAGGAGAAAGAAAAACAGAAGGAGAGACAGGAGAATAAAACAAGGAGAGCAAGAGAGAGAGAACAGATAGGTAGTGGAAGGAGGGAGAATATCATTCCTCAAAGAGACAATATTCAGAGATAATCCCCTCATAAAGCAGGAAAAATATTTAAAGATAAGAAATGGTACTTCATTAAGATTGAAAGCCTGCTTTCTCTCTCTCTCTCTCTCTGTCTGTTTCTCAGTGTGAGCACTTCTGGCTGCTTGGTGAAAGAAGAAATACATCTCACGTATACTTCAAAATATGTTTAAAGACGTGTTTCAAAATGTCAATGAGATTCATTGCTTGTATGAACAGGGGCAGCTGACAACATACTGCATATATCCAGTTAGGAACAATACAGGCTATACTACATGTGTATCTAAGGCTATTCTGAGGGTAAAGGAACACCAGAGGTCCTCCTGTCTCCTGCTGTCATGCTTAATAAAGCCAACCTGGACACAGACCACCGAATTGGTTGTATGTGTGTGTGGTAGTGCTAGAAAAGACTGCAGTGGCTCCGATCTCCACAACAAAAAACATTTGTCATTGTGCACTGGTATCTGGGTCACAATGAGCAGGTAGAGACACAGCACATCAGTATATTCATATGCATGTTTAACTATTGTATGTCCGTTTTACAATCATACAAGTCTCATTTCTCTAGTGAGTGTGTTTCAGGCTCAAGGATACAAAAAACAATTACAAACAGTGGACCAAAAGCTAATGAACAAACTCACTCACATGTTGTGCAGACAAAAAAAAAAAAAGACTGATTTGCAAAACATGCACATTGCACTTTGCCAAATACGAGTGTCATTTATGGCAGTTACCTATGGCATAGCCTCTCAAGCCAGATATGTTGGCTCCTGCAATTTCCAAATGCTTCTGCCTAACAGTCTGGTCCTACTGGAAACCAAATTAGTCAAAGCCTAGCTAGCTAGCTGCTGAGCAGAAATGGAAATTTGAAAAGATATTTTCCATTCAATTCTTTGGGAACTTTGCAAAATTGTTCTGTGACGAGCGAGGTTCCTCCTCACTGCGGAGACATCTTGTACGTCTTTTGGTGTCTTCTTTCACCAGTTTCGTTGGCGTATTAGCCATGTTAGCTAGCCTCTCCTCTCCTGGGCTGAATTACAGACTTGTCTATGGAGCATTCGAAAATTGTGGTAGAGATAGTCTGGCTTGAGAGACTACCTATGGCAAGCCATTTTAACATTTTATCAGTAGCGGTACAATTGTAGATTTCAACAACTGCTTTTTGACTAGTTATAATTCCAAGTTGATATATCCATATTGTAATTTTAACTAGTAGCAATTCTATTAAAAATATGTACAATTCATTTCTCATAAGTCAAAATGTTAATTATTGATATCAACTATTAATTTATTACTAGTGGTGTTATTGTAGATATCTGTAACTTAATTACAATTAGTCAACTTTTACAAATGACTTCCATTCAAACTTGATTACAGATATCTATAATTCAATTTTGACTAGTTATAATTCAAATCGACATATTTATAAGGCAATTTTAACAAGCTGCAGTTCTAAATAATGATTAGGGCTGCCCCCAAATAGTGGACCAAACGTTAGTCGATGAGAACTACTAGTTAGTCGATAGGCTAGGCTACTGTTAAGAATGTAGACTACTTATAACATTCGTTCTCAGTCCTGGAACTCAAACCAGTTCCTGATGCCCCCCAAAAATATATATTTAAACAATTAAATTAATATCATAAATGTGTGACGACTAGTCGACTAATGGCTTGAACTAACGGCTACTAGCCGACTAGGAAAATCTTTGGTTAGAATTGCATTTGAGATATCTCAAGTAGGCAGAAAAAAGCAGTCATATCTGGAAATGAGCTCATAAGTGGGTAAAGCTTAAAAAGGCCAGGTCAAAATCCAGAGTCCAATTGTCATCAAACTCATTCAGCTAAGTTATCCATGCATGAGGAATGGGGCCGAGGTGATTTTGGTGACAAAATAACCGCTCCACCTTTGTCACCGTGACAATTTTTTTTAAAGAGATGACAAGAAGTTTTTAATTGGTTTTGCTTCTTGTCTCACGCAGTGAAAATCCGAGTGCTTTGCTCTCTGCTCTAACTGCCTATACATACAGACAATAATACTTTCTCCTGAACACTGACTGTGTGTGTGTGTGTGTGTGTGCCTCCATCTGTGTGTTTGCCTCTTTCAGTGTGAGTGTGTGTATGTGTGTCTGTCCCTTCTTTATTGCTTTTGTCTCTCTTGTCTTTTGTCAGCATCCTCCTTTCATTCCTACATCTATTCATTGACATAGACACACACAAACACATCATCACATGTACACTCTTACTCAAAAGGTGTGAGACTCTACTGTTGAGACGCTGCATGCACAAAAACTATTATGACAACAATAAACACAGACACATACATATGTATACATAGCAAACTCTAAAAAAAATATGCACAATGCACACCCAGCTTCAAATGGCAAACACACACACACACACACACACACACACACACACACACACACACACACAAATCCCAGTTAAAAGACCACCATAGAACAAACCCAAAGAGTGGCTGATTCACTGCAGGAGTCTTCTGCTGACCATTGGTTTTGTCTATTCTGTGTGTGTGTGTGTGTTTGTGTGTGTGTTAGGACTGCAGGGGCGCGCAAATGTACACAGCCCCAAAAAGTTTCTATACTACACAAAGACATTATGCTAAAGCACTATTTTGTCTAACATGACATCAGAAAAACATCAGAAAAAAGAGAGTTACAGCAGCTACAAGGAGTTTTTAACTAGTTATGAAACAGTCTCAATTTAATACTGATGCCTCAATATGACCTACATAAGCAAACAAGACCATCAGCAAGAATATTGGCTATTTCTTTCTTGTTATTCTAAATGCCTGCCATCGGGTCGGATTCCCCACAAAGCCAGACAAAACGATTTACGGCAGAGCCTATGGAAGAGCCTATGTTTACGTTACATGTAGCATTGTAGGACGAGGGAGTACAAAGATGTTGCTAGGACGAGCGGAGGACATTTCTCTGTTAGATAACGTCAAAAGTAAAGTTAGACTTGTTGGCGGCTTCCCGACTGATTTTCAAAAAAGATGTGAGAAAAGCAGCAGTGGTGGAGACAGCTGGAGAGTGAAAGAAGAGAGAGAGCGGCGGTGGTCAAGCAAGCTAGAGAGTGAATAAAGAGAGCGAGCGGCGGTGGTGAGAACAAAGCAGTTTAATCAGATAATTAAAACATTTTCCGACTGTTTCACTGCAAAGCAATACTAAATTAAGTTACTGCAGCGGGAACAAAAACAAAATATTGCATGACATATTTTCAATATAATGCAAATTGCATAAATGCCAAAATGTCACACCAATAATTCAACCTGATGCAACTATACACAGGAGAAGCATCAGATGCACAACCCACAACTGAATTATGAACCACTATATAAAATTTAAAACATCTGGTTGCAAACACAAATCATCCTACGATGTGTTCAGGTTCAGCCACAGCCATACAGCCATGCACCCAAGCACGCTGAGGTCAGACACCATACAGCCGCAACTTATACAAACAAAACGAACTAGAAAGCACTCAGTAAAGCGCACACCTCAGCCAATACTGTTCAAGATAGGCCGGTTCCACGTGGATATTATAATGCCTTCCATGCCCTGTTGCAGACTTGTTTCACATCAGTAAAAACGCATTTTCATGACTGTATCTCAAATAGGGCCATGAGATATGCCTGTTTAAAGCCTAGTCACTGTTAAGCTTTTTACCTGGTTACCACACAACATGTGACCTGCACTGCTTGTTCATTGGCTGGACATGAGCTCTGCAGCACCGCTTGACTGGGCCAATAATGTACGGTTTGCCTCTTATGTTGATGTGCAGCTTGTCACTCAAGCCAGACTCTCTCTTCCACAATCTTCGAATGCTCCATAGATAAGTCTGCAATTCAGCTCGTTAAAATTTGAGGAGACGAAGCTGTCATCTTCCTACCCGAAAAGTATTCAACCAATCATGACACAGTGTTCACGAAAATGTATCCTCCCCCTTGTTTTCCTTTAACAGCTAGGAAGAACATAAAATTGATGAAGCTCAAACGGTCAGTTACTTCCGCAGCTTGTTGGTGATGAGAGGGCTCCACGTCAATTGCGGGAGAGAGAGCCAATATTTAAAAGTAAAAACCAGAAACAAGTGGAGTAGGAAGCATATTCACTTAGGGAACCCTGCTAAATAAATAGCAGACATTTGAACGTATTTGGATCCCTACGAAACTCTTCGCAGTCAGATGGGTGCTCATATCTTTGTTATGTGTGGAGATAATTGGGTCGCTGTTGCTTTCTGGAATTATCCCAGACAAGGATACCTCACCGATGATGGATGAATCAGATGCTCATCTTTCTATGAACTGAAATGGACTGTTGGATGGATTGTCCTTTTTGCTTACTTATTTCCTTTCTCCTTTCTTTTCTCGACAGTTTACATGCTACAATTACAACCGACACCATCAAAAAAACGGAAGCACAAGAAGAAGCTAAGCGGTGACTCTAAACACTATTCGCCAAACAGTGTCCTATTGTTGGTGTTAGCTATATACCAGCATGGTTTCTTATTTTATCCACATAGTCACAATATAATAACGATCAATGCTCAATATATGCCGGACACACATAGCCCCCTAACCCCCAGTGAAACCAGAGACAGGCCAAGAGAGGATCTGCATATAATTTTGCATGATCTGCATGATAGAATATATGGCCTCTTTGTTAACATAATAGCTATAAGGGACCTCAGCTCGTAAAGCACGGCCACAAGAACAGGAATGACAGAACATGAAATGAATGGCGGCAAAAAGCACCAGATGAGTGTAGAATAGAAAAATGACACAAAAGAGGATCAATAAAATACAAGAAAGACTAAGAGAAACAGAAAATGAGTGACTGTATTCATTATTTGTCAATCTACTCTCCACACACACACACACACCGACACACACCTTTCAGTGTAACATCAGTGAGGCTGAGACCAACGTCTGTCACAATTCAGCAACACATATTTTCTTCTCTGACGGAACATCATTTCAAATGATTTCAAATCCATTTCGCGTCTTCTCTGATGTTTTCCTCATCGGCACATTTTTTTTTCCTCATCAGCACTTCAATGTCTCTGACACATCTGCACAGTTTACAGCAACAGAAATCAATTATGAATGAAGTGTGGTGGCTGAGCAATGGTTCATAAAGTTTTATAGAGGTTTTGGTTTGGTACATAACATGAACACTGGCATCACTGCCCTGTATGCTTTCGGAATATAGCTGTAAAATGTCTGTTCTGATTAAATGCGGTGGTGCATGTAAACAGTTGTCCTGAAATCTTCAATCAGAAGGATTTCAATTGGAATGGAAAAAAGTCTCCATGTAAACCTGGCTATTGATAGCATATCTAGAAGGATCAATTGGAGTATAAAGCTCTAACACCACTTTTTGTGTTATAATGTGCTTTTTAAACAAAACTTTGAAAATTGAGACAATTGCCACTGTTTAAAATATTCTAACCATGTTCAGCAAAGATAGGGATTTAGGCTGGAATAAGGAGATTTTGGATCCAGCCATGGATTGTTGTTTTGCTCTACAAGGATTAATTGATGATAGAAAGAGAAGAGATAGAAAGGATGATAGAAAGAGAACGCTGGCATGACGACAGACACTCATCTTTCCATGCAAACAAAGTCAACGACAAACCACAGAACAGGAGGGCTAAAATTAGATGGCTCTCATTCACTTCACTCCCAATGAGAAAAGCCCAACATATGTTCCATAAAAAGGATGTAATGCCAAACTCCAATCAAACATCCTGCAGTTTAATGTGGCCTAATGTACATAGCAGGGTTTCCCCCAGATGCTTGTAGGTAAGGTGCCCCCACCTCTTGCCTGAAATCCTGAATGCCTTGCCTATGTGGAAAAAAATCCAATAGAACCGAGGATGAATAAGTGCAGAAAGTGATTTTTAACATGCTTTTGGGTATTGCTTATGCCTAGTTAACTGATCTAGGCAGGCAGATGTGATTGGAGTGTGTCAGCCTCAGCTCAACAAACAAAACATCACTGATTGATTAGTTCGGCCTCCTGATGGGTTTGTGCCGATTTTCATTAAAGGAAGTCGCAACGTCTGAGAAAAAGTTGTTTTAAGTTGTTTACAGTTGGGAAATGTTCCATATAAGAGCCACAGCCTGTCACAATCAGCTGGTTATGAACAGAGCTGAACTAGCAGGTGGGCTGCTCACCCTGCTGCTGCAGTGACAATGCACGGCATTAGCCTAACTGAAACAGGATCACACCATTGCCTGATTGGATTCCTGAACCTGAATAGCTTCCTGAGACCCAGCCATTCACCCTTGGCCTTACAACAAGCCTAAGGTTCAGGGCAGAGGGCCCTTGAGGACTGGATTGAGAACCACTGATCTAAACAAACTCAATGAGATTGAATGAGTATCAGTGATGAAAGGATCAGCTCCCGGTTATAAAACAGCACACAAATGTCCATGTCTACTTCATGCTGTTGCAGAGATAAAAGTAAGGTAGTCTCTCAAGCCAGACTATCTCTTCCACAATCTTCGACTGCTCCATAGATAAGTCTGTAATTCAGCCCATTAAAATTTGAGGAGAGGAAGCTGTCATCTTCTATGGGCAAAGCTCTTCATACCAGAAGAGTATTCGACCAATCACGTCACAGTGTTCATGAAAATGTATTCCCCTCGGAAACAACTGAGACAGCTAGCTAGCATGGATGATACGCCGTCAAAACTGGTGAAAGAAGACACTGACAGACATAAAAGATGTCTCCGCGGAGAGGAGGAACCTCGCTTGTCTCGGAATGATTTTTGCAAAGTTTCGAAAGAGCTGAATCAAAAATATCTTTTCGTATTTCCATTTCTGCTCAGCAGCTAGCTAGATAGGCTTTGACCAATTTGGTTTCCAGTAGGAGTTATTTACATGTCTGCACAGTGGATACGGAAGTGAGAAAATGACCCAATATCCGCCTTATTTTGCTGCTCATTTTCAGCGCTTCTGAAGTACAGACTGTTAGGCAGAAGCATTTGGAAATTGCGGGAGCCAACACATCTGGCTTCAGAGACTACAAGTAAGGGGGTTGGAGGAGTATGTGTTCGGGCTGCATGACATTGCAATAACTTTTAGTTCTGTGATGTATATTGCAATATGAAAAAAAATTCAGGAAATTTCACCAGATAAATGCAGCTTTTCACTCACTTGAATGTCAGTCGATTACCCTCCCGGCTCCCATCCAGTCAAGATGGTGACGGAAATAACAAAAACATGGATGTATTCATCTTGTATCGTGTCTAACTTTAGCGGATCATAACATATCAGCTATGGAGTTCATCTGCAGACTCTCCTTTTCGAGGTGAAACCAAACTTTTCTATAGCTGTCAGTTTGTGAGCCACAACAAAGCCCAAAATGTGGCCTGCAACACACTAAGCCTTGTTTGAAGCTTTGCCGGAAATGCCTTAGCTATGTCGTAAGGCATATTGTAAAATGACTCCCGAAAAGATTAAAGTCACTAACAGCATTAACACATGATATATTTAGCATGTTTTTTTGGGTATACCTGTCCCTCACATCTTAAATCACACTAAATTTTGACTTTTCTTGTTGATAAGTCATGGAAAATGAGAGCCTTGTGAGTTTTCATTTCATATCAAACAGCAAAAAGGTTGGAGTATGACGTGGTTGAATTAATTTGCCATGCCTGACATTGTGCATCATGCAATGTAACTATTGCACATGCACACATTTTGATGTTGATGCTGAAATGATATATTGTGCAGCCCCGGTATATGTAGCGCAGGGGGTTTTGTCATTAATGCTTCTATACGCAAATGCAACAGGGACGCTAACTGCACTCAAGCTGTTGAACTAAAACCTAAAACAGAAGACAGATGTCTCAGCCAACAGGCTTTTATCATTCTCATTGCTGACAGTAGCTGAAGTTCTTCTGGTTCCAAGTTTTGTTTTGAGCACAGTGGAACAATGCAGTCAGTCAGATAATTGAACATCATGTCTTATCTGGCTAGTTTAGTAAGCTAGCTATTCGTTAGCCTTCTTATCGCCATTCCCTTGGGCTGCCTGGGATGCAACATAAAGCAAAATCCATCAATCATTGCCCTGAAAGCATCTTAGAAAAAATAAACACATTTTTGTCATGCTGATTAAATTAGCTTTAATTTACCTTATCCACTCAACAACATTATTGCTGTTAGGTTCGTTTGCTGTCATTTCATTATTAGCCTACAAACCCTGGAACACCGGTGTCCAATTATACGTCTGCCCAGTAATTAAAATGGCCATATGCTGGGAATCCGGTGTGGTGCCAGAACAGCCCTTGAAACACAATCAGCTGTTCACAGACACTGCTGCTGAAAGCTGGGGACTTGCAATATACGGCCACCAGAGGGTGTAATACACTATACTGCAAGACTTAATACACCTGTGTATTAGGTGACCTAAAAGCCCTCTATACAACAGGCAAGAGATAAGTAGTGATACACAATATCAGAGTTTGGTTTCACACAACAGTAGCTTTTCAAACATTTGCTATGCATGGTTCATTTACCACAAAGATTTTGTTTTCACAGCTAAGACACCTTTAATATTTAACACTAAAATTCTGCAATGAGAGCAAGGAGAAGAGAAAGTTGTGTTGGGACATAAAAACTAAAATAAATAGAGAAGATAAAAACAAAAGAGAAACAGACCTTGAGGGGGGAAAAAAACAGCAGTGTGTGAGTGAGGATGAGGAGTGTGTGTGTGCGGTTAGGGCTGAGGATGGATGCCTTCCTCCTAGCACCCTCCTGGAGTCTAGCACCCCTGGATGATCTGAGCAGACAGGTCATCAACACTTCTATGTTCACCTAAGACCTTACCAAATTAGACATATATTGTTTTGCAGTGTTACTTTCCTATAACACATCTCATACTTATTGCAGTTCCTCAGCATATATCTTTTTGTGAGTGCTTATTTCATGCAGCAAAATAAATGGTCATTCGATAATGAGACAGTCCTGTCCAGGGTGCACTGATATGTAAAAGAAGAGCTAACATGCTGTGCTGGTTGGATTGAAATGCACGATTAATAATGTCATGGTTGGCAAAATACGGTTGTGAAGAGCATCCCTGAATGCCCACAGACCATGGTTACCCATCCATGCTCTCGAGTAGAGAAGCTGCTCTTTAAAAACAGTGTTTGAGCTGCAACGCTAGAAAGGCCAGAGGTCTGAATCCTCTTTGCTAGCCCAATGGCCATCAAATTTAGATTCAGGGAGTCAGTGTCAGGGAAAGTACAGAAAAAGTAGAGAAGCACAAAATAAGCCCACTCCATAATAACTTTGGGTACAGCTCACATTTGAACCGGTACCAGTACCTGGATTTTGGCACCAGTACCCAACGGTACCTTTAATCGGTACTTTACTTTTACTTCTGTATTTCTCTCTGTAATAACAAAAATGTAATTTCAGTTGTAATAAAATGAATCCAACCTTTTCAATTTCAAGAATGCTATTCAATTATAACATTTGTCTGTGTCAAGTTTGGAAAAGTAGAACCACACTTGTGACCATTTTCGTCTTGCTGTTACCTTGACTGTCAGCTGTAGGTTTAGGGCAGGAGTAACGCAGCCTCACTCTCTCTCTCTCTCTCTAACATATCAGAACAGAACTTTGCTAAACTTAAGCCGATCCTGACTATCCTGAATGTTGAAACAATACTTCATGCCTCTGGCTTCTCAAGGTTTTATTGTTGTAATGTCTTCTTCTCTGGCCTCCCAAAGACTAGTATCCATAGTCTAGAACTTTTATTAACTTTCAAACATTTAAATGGACTTTGTACCCTATCTGTCAAATGTCATTATACCTTACAATCTCATGATTCTGGCCTTCTCTGTATTCTGCACAACAAAAATCCCTAGGAAACTGAGCTTTTTCTTATTTAGGTTCTTATATGTGGAACTCTGTCCCTGCTATGTATTTGACATGTTTTAATAATGTAATTTTATGTAGTTTATGACACATTTTTTGCTTGGATTGTTATACTTTGCTAGTGTGTGTATTTACTAAGGTAGGATGCAAGAGAGTGGCCAAGTTCAACATCAACCTAAACATGCACAAAATTTTCCCAATATGACACTGTGGCAGGTAAAATTTCATATTAATGTAAATTTGGAAGTTCTGAACTGATATTAGAAAGATAAAACAATCCAGGTGTAGCAGCTATGGGTGGATGAGTGCAGATGTCGTTTCAATTTCATTTTGGGGCTGCATTTCTGGGAATTTTCAACAGTGGTGCAAGCTGTGCCAATTATCTATTCAACATCTAAACATTTTCTGTAAGAAGAGGAAGAGGAAGTGAGAGGAAAGACAGATGAGGAGAGAGAGAATCAGAATCAGCTCTGCTTCTTTGACTGGTTTCACCAGTTTCTCACAGCTCACACAGCGTGGCTTTTCTGTTAGCATCTACTGTCCAATAGCAGGCTAATAATCACAGTCTTAAAGTTTGGGCTCCAAACCATATTACTTTGCTAGAACTGCTACTGTATCTCCAGTCAACGGTGCTACATCCAATATCCATTCACCTACCTGGTGTGTTTAAGTACGTCAAATGAATATAGGATGTAGCAACGTTGTGCAGTGATACAATGGCAGTTGTGGGAAAGAAAGTAGTCCCACCAGTTTAGAAGTAAGGGGGCTGGAAAGAGCGTTGATAATAAATCCCAAACAAATGTGTGTTTTTGTGCATCCTTCAAAACATCTATTCAACACTGGGTCGCCACTGAAAATCATGTTGTTGACTGGGAGATCCACATGCATTCAAAGGAACACTCCAATGTTTTGAGCAAAATACCCTTTCTCTGACTTAACCAGACTGAGACAATTTGTTCGATACCATTTTCACCTCTGTACGTCCACTGGTACAGTTCCTATGGTTAGCATTTTGTGTTAGCTTAGCATAAAGACTTGAAGTCTAGAGGAGTCATTAGCCTAACTCCGTCAAAGTGAAAAAATAAACCTTACAGCAACTCTGAAGCTGTCTTATTTTCACAATGTATCATGTGTGTTACACAGTAATGAAATACAAGTCATGGAATGTTTTACTCTGCATCAAACACACTCCTGATTGGCTACCTGTTATGCTGCTCGACAAAAAGCAGTAATGTAAGATGTAAGGCCACTAAAAATGAAAAAAATGAAGACCTGGACAAAATGAAAACTAAGCAAATCCAATGTGTACGGCATTAAGAATTTTAACAATGCAAATTATAACTTAATCTACTTAAATTTTCACACAGAACCTGATTCTGTGCCCAAAATAGCACCAAAAAGGGTGAGGGAACACATTTTTATGAAAAATGAATCCTAATTAATTGTTCTTAATGGTGCAAATTATTCTTGGCAGGTGATTTTTGTAGTTTAGCAGGTGAACAAAAAAGTTCATTTCAGACACTGCCAACAAAACAAGAGACCCAAAAAACAGTCATGACCAGACCACATGGCCTTTAAAATACATTTAATTTATCACAATCACTTCTTTGATCTTTGGCCTTTTGGATATATTGATGAAACACGGAGAGCAGATGTATAATGTCAAATGGACTTTCACTGACTAGATGAGCTCATGAAATTATCAACCTATATCAAACAGACCTCTGAGGAATTACTCCATTATGTAATATCGTTGCTTTACAGCTTGTTAAACCGCTCAAATAGTTAAACATGGCATGCACTGTGCAACAGACGTGCTACAGAGTTGTGATGTGTGAGTCAGCTCTTAGTTCACCCAAATCCACCCCCATTAGCAACTAACCCAGCATGGTGGAAATTTTAATAAAACTCAAATCTGCATCTGCATGAACCCTCTTGCCTGACGCTGCCTAATGCCAGGAGGGATAAAGTATGTGGGGAAAATCAGTTAATTTAGCAAAAAAATTTCCTTATGCATGGTACTTTATAGTATTATTACTTTAATCTTTGCAGCCCACAACCCACCGCAATTACTCAGAACTTTGTACTGGTGACTAATAAACACCCAAATCTGTGGTTTTTACCAGCGGGACCTGTGGGTCATGGTTCAGTCTGTGCATCACTGACACGGAGAGAAGGATTTAGGGAACTGACAGAGGTGCGCTCTCTCTCTCTCTCTCTCTCTCTCTCTCGCCTATAATGCAAATTAAGGTCCCACTCACAATGTGAATTAGATACTATTCGATTATTTATTTATTTTTATATTTGGGCTTCTTAACCTTTTTTTTCTGTCTAAACTAAATGTAAATTGAAATGAAACGCTATTATTTATGGTCATTATCAAAGGCAAACTCAATGTAGAAAACTAGGGCTTTGCAGTAGCAGCAACGCAGCAGAGACCCTGCCGGTGTGGACGACGACGCAGCAGCTCAGCAACGCGGCAGCCACGCAGCTGTCACGCATTGTGTGTGGACAAAAAGCCTTGCAACCAAATGAAAAACTTACACTTACTTGCAACAGGTACACACAGTTTTCTACAGTGATCAATTTCTGTCTGCTAGAGGATCCTCCAAAACAAACTTGTAAATAAACTCACTGCCGAGCCACTACCTACTCCCGCCAACACCAAGTCCTACGGAAACCAAAAAGGGACAAACCTGACAAAGCACTGTACAGGAGGGCTAATGCCTCTCTGGGCTAGCATAACACAAAGAAAAGCCTGAAACATCTGCTCATGTTTACTTTGCTACCTGACAACTGAAGAGCTTGACAGATTAGATAGTACCTTTTGTATGGGCTGCAGTAGACCTTTGTCGCAGCAGCTATTTCGACATGAAACAGCAGGTAAACACAGGTGTTACTGAAGACATTAATTAAGGTTCCATTCCATTTAATTGTAGCAGTCTTTTTAGTGAGCAAGCATGAACAATACCAGGATCAGGATACCAGTTTTTACACTGCACTGCACTTTTACTGCTTTGTTTGCACTTCTGGTTAGATGCTAAACTGTATTTCGTTGTCTTAGTACTTGTACTTTAATCTAATCAAAAAGTTTTATCCTACACAATTTGTCATATTTATTTTTTTGACAATTTATATCGAGCCTCGGCTATAGGCTAGACTTTTTTTTTTTACAATCTACCTAATAATAGCCTTACAATAAAGCTTATTTAAAATCAGGATAAAAAAATATCACTAATATCGCATACCGTGCTGGTAAGTCAGAAAAGGGTTTTTTTGCCCAAAACGTTGGAGTATTCCTTTAAGGTTAATGGGTGTTAGCATAGGTAAGCTAGGCATCATCTTGGTACAAGGCTTGCAAAGCTAACATTAGCTATGTAACCGCAGTTTTTTTTTTAAACATCAGCACAGATTTTTTTAAAAAAAGTCTGTATTGTGTTATTTCTACAGTGACTCTGACACCAGTGAGGACAGCCCATCCATGGTGTTAGAACGGGTTGCCTCATTGGAGATGCGGCAATGCTTCAGCCAGTCCACCACTGTGCGGCTTTAAAAAGGTGAGGGAGGTGAGAGGAGCTTTGACTCAGGCGTGCTCGGGGACAACAGCAGTAGGCTGTAGCTGGGACATTTGTTTGTGCAACTACTAGTGTCTCTATGGAATCTCCTGACATCACATACCAGTTTTAGGACAGGGTGAGGGTTTATTGCAGGTTTAAAGTTATTGTACAGATTTAAATGATCTTCTAGCCCACATGCCCCACCCACCCACCAACACACTGAAGAGCACCTTACCTGTGGTCGCACGGTAGTCTATCAGGCTGAATGAAGATCTACAAAGAGAGAGAGAGAGCATTTGTTTATTATAAAAGGAAAAAAATGAACCAGCAATATGAGAAGAGTGAAAGCAAGAGTTGCAGCAACAGAAATAAGAAGAGCATTTCCAAAGAGTGGACGAGGGCTGCACGATATGGACAAAATTTCATATCTCGATATTTATGCCAAATATCTCAATAGCGATACAATATACGACATGACTGTGGGTTCACACTTATTTGAAATTTCAAGGGGCTGGCAGGGTGGATGTGACACGATGTCGGCGTGAGTGCGAGAATATCGTCCATATCATTGTTTTTTGCGATATTAATATTGCGCATCTTCATATCTAGATAACGATACGATAACAATATATTGTTCAGCCCTAGAGTGGACGCACAGAGGGACAGGAGGGAAGGCATGGAGGAGAGACTCACACTACAGAATGACAGATTCAGTGTTCCCGCTCTGTGTCAAATATAAAATTCCTTGACTTTCCATGACTAAAACATTGAATTTTTATGACTTATCTAAATTTTAAACACACTTCTATTTCAGAGGTCTAGTTAAATCTGTGGAGGGCGTGAACACAACATATAAACAACAGCAAATAAATCTTATGTTTGATGAATAACTAGATACTGATTTTTTATTTTTATTTAATTTTAACACAAGTAACTCTCCCCTCCAAGAGTTTCCCTTACGCAAGGCAGTACATTACAGAATTTCCCTTCGGAGATAAATAAAGTTCTCTCTACTCTACTATATTCCTCCCTTTTTGACATGTTATCATTATCTGACATGAATTCCTCTGCTTCCCGGCCTCCTAGTGGACCTGAACAAGACAACAGGAATGGAAGTATTGGTTGCCAGGTCTGACTAACACTTAACCCCTGTCTGCTCTTACTAAATAAATGCATGGCACAGTGACACAGCGCTCCCTATGGAGAGGAACTGGCATTAATAATGCACTGGTATCAGCAAGCTCCATCAATGATTCACAGACATCGCTGGTACACAGATTCCCTTATGTATTGCACATTGTTGTTACTTGCTTGCCACAGCGACACATGGACTAGCAGCTCTGGTGGCCATTAACCACATCAAACACACATATATGTCCATACTTCATCCATGAGCAGAGTAAACCTACATCCAAACAAGAACCCTAACTCACCTGGGTTTGATGGCTAGGCTAGAAAAATTCATAGGGAAACTGGAAACTGGCAGTTAGTTGGATGCCCACCACTTAGACTGCAAGATCTGTGATTGGTCCGCTAGATACTTTGTACTTCTTTCATGCTCTGTGGTTGGTTTCCACTGAGAGCGAAGACGATCATCTCTCTTCAATTGGCTTGAGCTTGAGGATGTTCGCAAATATGTTCTGATGTTCCAAACTTAGGACGTCACAAACGAAATATCCCAAAACGTCGCACTGGACACCACCAATGTGTCCAAGTGTGATCAAATAAACATAATCACTTCCATCTGTGCTTCATTAGTGCAGAATTAATACAATCTTGACACTGCTGTCCAGTGTTTCAGTGATCAGCTCAGTGAAGAACTTTAAATACCCACACTGGCGTGGGCCACTATGGTGTGGCTACAGCGACACTTCAACACAGAGGTATAATTTGACCTTTAGAGATAGAGAGAGAGAGAGAGAGAGACAGAGAGAGAGAGAGAGAAAGAAAGAGAGAGAGATAGGGAGAGAGTATATACAGTAGATACCTTTACAAGGGTCTGGGGTTTGATTCTTAAGTTGCATTCTGGCACTTTTACTTACCAAATGCTTTTGAACTATCATTTGGGTGTGACTGTAGGCTTTATGAACATACTCCTTGAAATATGATGCCTTTCTTGGACACCACTAGCTCGTAACTGCCTCAGGTTAGAATCAAAACTGGGATCTCGGGTATTGTAAGCAGGTATTTGAAAGGGATACTCTTGACGTTTTGGCGAAATACCCTTATCCAATTTACCCAGAGTGAGACGAGATGTTCAATACCATTTTCACCTCTGTACGTCCACTGGTTCGGTTCCTATGGGTAACATTTTGTTTTAGCTTAGCATAAAGACTTGAAGTCTACAGGAGTCATTAGCCTAGTTCTGTCAATGTGAAAAAATAAACCTTACAGCAACTCCGTAGCTGTCTTATTTACACAATGTATCATGTATTTGAAATACACAGAATAAAAAATATATATATAGTCATTTTAGGGGAAGTCAGATGGTAGTTAGATGGTAGGAACTATAACCACTGAACACATGTGCAATAGTTAATAGTTCCTACAACTTCAGATTTGCTGTAGGGTTTATACTACTCACTGTGCTACATACTCAGGCTGGCGCTGTTTATGACTGCTTCTTCAGTCCTATTTTTTATTGTGTCCTTTATTTTGTATATGGCACTTTGTGTGTTAAAATGGGAATTAATCAGTATGAATGGTGGGTAGAGAGGAGAGAAATTTACATCACAATGTGCAATTCGGATGTTTCTCTTTTCAATCAGAGTGCAGGTCTACCCACACATTTCTATTTCTATGTACTGTATGCTAGTGTGTGTTTAAGAGGTAGGGCACAAGTGTATATGTTATTTGTATATATCTATTTTCAATTCACAGTGCATATTTATGTCTGTGCTCAGCGCCCACTGCTCCTTTCTAGCTAGCCTCTTCACCATCATGGATTATTTCTGACAGAGCAGCGGCTCTTGTTTGCGGGCCGACCAGCGTGGGCTGTGTTCATACAGATGGTTCTAATTTAATAATTCAACTGATCAGAGTCAGGATGACTCATGAATTATTAGCTGCTGTAGAGGCTGCAGACACCATGCGAGGAGGGTGGACTGTAACAAACCCAGGACAGGATCCACCATTCACCAAGACCACTGAATATTCATTTAAACTTCCTTAGGGTGATGGCTAATCAACCTATTGTTGTCCTTCATATTCCTCATAGGGATGCACAATAGGGATTTTTCCAGCCATTATGATAACAAATAATTACCTGCTTCTCATGGCCGATACTAATATAATAACCGATAATAATTTCACATTTTAGTATTTTCAAAAGCTATATCATAAACTGCAGTTTATCCACACTTGAGGGTAAGAAAGGCTAAGATGTAGTGAGCAAAGATGGATGATTTAATATTCCACAGCTCTGACCTAACCAAATCTAACTGACATCCCTACTGTTAATACAACAAAAACAAAGAACAGCTCTGACTCTTCAATTGTTCCTTTATTTTTTCTAGTACATCAAACGTGGGTCATACAGCCCAAGCTTGCAGCGCCACTTATAAGATTTGTTGTGTTGAAACTTGCAGACTTTTCCCCTCCTCTCGGAACCCTTGCAGAACATGTGCAGCAAATTGCAATCGTGCTGTCTTCCTCTGAAACTGTGGAAAACCTGCACACCTGCGATGCTATGCACTATGTTTACATGCACTTCAGTAATCAGGTTACTCACCCTAGGACAGCAGCTCCTCGATTTCTCAACTGCCATGTAAACGAGAACGCCAATTTCAGTAATTGGGGTAAGGGATTAAGAGAAACTGCCGTATTCAAGCTGGATTTCTTCTGGAGAAACCTGATTGACATGTAAAACCTTGCCCTGATTTCTAACCGGCTTTTTACAAGTGTGCATGTGCACAAGAACAGAACTGACCTGTAAACACAATAAACACACAATGTAAAATGTGCAGGAGAGCAAAAACGTTGTTCTTCATGCTTGTTGAAGAATGCTCAACAATTTTATGTCAACGTTATCTCTGATGTTTCTCCAAGTTTAGCGAAGCTCGGGGAAACCCCGTTTTCATCAGACAGAATTTTCCACCATTTCCACATTTTTTTTGTCCTAAACAGCATTTTATTCACCAATCCTCCTAGGAGTTTAATCTGATGCGTTTGAAACTTGGTCCACAGCATCTCTGGACTGCCCTTCAAGAAATAATATTCAGATGATGGATAAACCCAGCAGTTCAGATTTCAGCCAGTGAACTTTCAATGAAACATGACTCAACAAAAAATTGGCAGTAACTCACTGATCATTAATCAAATCCACCTAAAAATAGACATGTATACAGAAGAAGGTTCATTCAGTGCTCTTTCCCACCAAGCACTTGGAGTTCCACCTCTAGGGGGTGCTAATATTGAGAAAAGTTTATATCTTGTTAATGATGGCATGGATTTATATGAAATTTGGCTAACTTGCTCTGGGGAGATGTCCAAGTCAGCTCACAAAATTTGGTCATGACTGACTGAAATGGGCATGGTTTATTTAAAAATAACCAAATTTGTATTGATATTACACTTGAAACTTAAAAAACAGTGGGAAGTTGTTTTTTTTTAATATCAAAACATATGTCCACTTTGATCATAAATGTTACTGTAAAATGTACTATACATAAAATATTTAGTTCTTTTGCAAATTCTTGATCAAACAAAGAAAAATGTTGAAAATAATTTTAAACATTTCTGTAATGATCAGAAAGGTGTATGATTTATTTTTCAGATCTTTTTTTTTTCTGAAATTGAAATTTTCCAACTTTCAACAAGGTTCGTCAAATGGAGACTAAACTGCTTTTTACTCAGTGGTGCCACAAGATTGTGCTGTAGTGCAGAAAACTATCGTGTCTCATCATGGCCCAATATCATAGCTGAATAAAAACAGTATTGGCCACAGCCAGATCAACTTAATTAATATTTAGAGTGATTTGTCCTATTACGGCCAGAAGTTTCCTGTTCGCAGGATGCCAGAGGCACTGACATTGATTAACCACAGGGTGAGGTGTCAAAATCCTCCAGCATCTCTGAATTGTTTGCCAATAGTTTCTGTTCACTGTTACAGTCAACACTGTCTCATACAGAAAATGTGCCAAGCCAAACTACTGAACATGTCAAATGAATGGGGATCAATGGGAAGAGCTCTTATCTTGTTCCTCTTGAGCTCCTCTTCCTCCTCTCGAGATAAATATTGATTTGCTTGAGGGGGTTTGTCTCACATGTCTCATGATATACTCATAAAATAATATCAACACAGCAAAGCCTCTTTAAGCATGGGGTACAATGTATTATTAGTCAGTCTACTGCTGCATCCATGAGGTGTGCATCACTTTCTCACAGCAGAGACTAAGGGACTAAAATTGCGTCTACTTACTCTAAACAGTCAACAGACACTTATCAGAGATGTGTAACACTGCACAACACTCAAACGGCTAACACGGCCACAATGTAAATACCCGAATGTTGTCCTGTTCACCGTCAGGTTCCACCAGACACACAGCTGCTGTCAGTGCAGGTAAGGACCATTAATTAATTCATAACCCACAACAGGCCGTGATATACTGAGAACAAGCCCTCCTCCCGAATATATAACTGATTGATGGAGTGACGGTCGCCGATAGGACACATCAACCACTCTATGGCACAATAGTAAATATTCATGAACTCAAACAACGGCTTTGGCAACTTTCATGTTTGCTATTTTACTGTTGTCAGTCACACGCAGAATGACTGGACACCCGATTTGCATAAAATTCTTTGTTCTCAAGTCGGTGGAAATGCAAACATACCAGAGCTTCACTTTATCACTAGCATCCATTTTGGATATAAAGAGGCTTAAAAGACTGGCTGTTTTAAGTTGTCTATAGTTTCGGCTGCCCTGAAGTCTACATGGAAGTTGTTCCACAGCCTGGAGCCACAGGAACTGAAAGCAGCGTCCCCATAAATCTACCACTCAATCAGGGGAAAAGTGAGCTTTCTGCTGAGTGAATGGAAGTTAAATTAAACAGGGTCTCTTGACTAACTACTCTGTCTCTAGGTGACACAGGTTATGCCTGGACCGCATGGCTAATGACAGACCTGACAAATCCCTCAGCGATTACATAATCATCATAATGCACACACTCTTTCCATCACAAAGGTACGCTGGGAGGCTGCTGGATGTGGTTGGACACTGCAGACCGAATCCTGCAATGAGAATAGAGCTGCTTCTCATCAGTGGTTGATCGAGTCCTATGTGATGTTGGGATTAATGTAGTGCCAGAGAGGCATTCAGCAGTCTCTCGAGCCAGACTATCTCTTCCACAACCTTCAAATACTCCATAGATAAGTCTGTAATTCAGCCCATTAAAATTTGAGGAGAGGAAGCTGTCATCTTCCGCCAGAAAAACTCTTCGTACTGGAAGATTATTTGACCAGTCACGACAAAGTGTTCATGAAAAACGTATTCCCCTTGGAAACAACCGAGACAGCTAGCTAGCATGGATGATACACCAACAAAACCGGTGAATGAAGACACCAAAAGACGTAAAAGATGTCTCCACAGCGGAATGAATTTTGCAAAGTTCTGAAAGAGCTGAATCGAAAATATCTTTTCCAATTTCCATTTCTGCTCAGCAGCTAGCTAGCTAGGCTTTGACTAATTTGGTATTTGGTGTCCAGCAGGAGTTATTCACGTGTCTGCAAAGGGGATACGGAAGTGAGGAAATGACCTGATATCTGCTAGGGCTGGGTATTGGCAAGGACCTCACGATATGATACATATCACAATACATGGGTCACGATACGATTGTATCACAATACATCGCAAGATGACACACATTGCGATAGACTGCAATACTCTAAGTAATTTACTAAAATTTTTAAAATAGAGCTGATAATCCACCTTGCTGTGTACCACCTGGGTAATCTTAATATTTTTATCACATTGTTTTGATAATTCAGCGGACAGTGTTCAGTGACACTGTGCAATGCAATCCATTTAATGTATCGATATGAGGGGCTGGAAAATCGATAGAGTATCATGGAAAAAAATATTGAGATACTCAGCTGTACCAATTTTTTTTTTTTTGCACAGCCCAAATATCTGCCATTTGCTACTCATTTTCAGCACTTCCAAAGTACAGACTGATAGGCGGAACTATTTGGAAATTGCGAGAGCCAACACATCTGGCTTGAGAGACTGGGCATTCAGTTTAACCTTGTCTCTACTGGAAGTTCAGACATTAGGCTACTGGTTTCTGACAGCAACATGCACTCTACTGGTGCTGCTGGAAAGGTGGATGGAAATACAGATCAATGTTGCTGCTTGTCACAGGGCTGCTTGCTGTCAGTAGGTAGGGAACGTGCAGGATTTGACAGTACAACAGTGGTCTAAATGAAATTTAAGTGAATGCTCACATATTGTCCAGTTCGATGATATGGTAAATAATAAAATTACAGATGTACCAATAATATCAGAATTACCAGTACAGTAATATCAAAATCAGTGCTGATCCAGCTCCAAAGTGCTTGTGTTTCGATGGGAAATTTGTTCCAACAGCAATACTTTAACAAGCTGCACTCTGGCATAATTAAATAAAACTTTTCCAGAGGGAGGAAAACTGCCCATCTGCAGTGTGGCGATCCAAAGCGCTAGCTGTGCCAAGCTAATGTGTCTGGTTGTGTGGACAGTGAAGAAAAGGCAAAGCAGCTCCCTTAAACAAGCTAGCGACACTACTGAAAGTGACAGAATTCACAACATACAAGCGTCAGATTTGTCACTGCCACATTTTTAGGAAAAAGTAGTGAAGTCATGTAGGTAATATGGTCCACCCCTTAAAGGAATACTCCAATGTTTTGAGCTCCATTGGTTTGGCTCCTGTGGCTAGCATTTTGTGTTAGCTTAGCATAAAGACTTGAAGCCTACAGGGGTCATTAGCCTAGCTCCGTCAAAGTGAAAAAATAAACCTTACAGCAACTCGGAAGCTGTCTTATTTACAAAATGTATCATATGTATAACAAAGTAATAAAATACACGTCTTACCATCTATAGTTCCTACCATCTAAGTTCTCCTAAAATAACCCTTGTTTTTTTTTTTTTTTTTTTTAATTCCAAGACGTGTATTTCAGATACACGATACACTGTGTAAGCAAAACAGCATCGGAGTTGCTGTAAGGTTTGTTTTTTTTCACTTTGACGGAGCTAGGCTAATAACTCCTGTAGACTTCAAGTCTTTATGCTAAGCTAACACAAAATGCTAACCATCAGAACTGAAGCAGTGAACATACAGAGGTGAAAATGGTACCAAACATCTGGTCTCAGTCTGGGTAAGTCGGTAAAAGGGTATTTTGCCCAAAACATTGGAGTATTGCTTTAATAAAACACAAATGTACTTTACAATTATCTATAACAAATTGTGCATGTTATGTTATAATTGTTATTATTACTTATTATGCGTCTCAGATATGATAGAACTGGATGCAATGATGCTTGGCTGTCACTGTGATGGAAGCTGGACATCATGATGACAGGTAATGTCTAACTACCACTACCCTGTTGCTATAGTAGCATATTGTTACAGTGGGACACTACTGCTTCAAACAACTGCTCTGTGGGAGTTTGTTTGGGTTGCGTGTTTATTTCCTCACTCTCAGAGTCACAGCACATCAGTCACAAAAACTGTAAAGTCCTTTGATTTGTCAAGGAAAACAGTGGAAAAAATCATAACACATGCTAAAGATTTTTCAACATAAATTCCATACCAACATTCACTGCTGTCATACTACCTAATTAGATGGGACAGAGGGAGGGAGAACAAACATGGCTGTTGATCTCCATCACACACACACACACACACACACACACACACGCACATACACTACTCTCCCTAATAGGATACTCCTATCCTGAGTGAGGGTATGCATGCATGTGAGTGAGTGAGCCAATGCTATACACAATCATTATCTGCTAATGCTACTCCAGGCTCTCGTTGGGAAATACATTCATGTGGTATACAAGCAGACAAAAAAAACACACATATACTATTCTCAGATGACACACACACAGTTGCTAAATCACTGTGACGGTTGCAAGTAGTCAATTAAAACACAGTCAGCCACTTCCTGTCTGAGACCTATGTGTACTGCATAATGAAATACAAGTCAGTGAGAGATAGATAGATGAGGGGTGAAGGTGAGGGAGAAGGAATAGATAAATAGGGTGAGGGAAGATGGAAGGAGCAGCGTGGGAGGCCGCGGTCCTAATGAGCATCTGCTGTTTAATGGACTGCTGAGTAGAGCAGAACACTCCTCTGGGATCTACAGAGAACAGCCAGCAGCAGTACATGTATGTGTGTGTGTGTGTGTGTCTGTGTGTGTGTGTGTGTGTGTTTGTCGGCAAACACCAAGTGTCGGTTATATGCTTGGGGGCCGGGAGGGGAGGGGTGAATACAAG
>OMKZ01012286.1:761-11697 GCA_900302535.1 Neoniphon sammara | reverse complement strand
TCTACACACACACACACACACACACACACACACACACACACACACAGCCACCTGGTCTCTCTCTCTGTGTTCCTTGGAATGCGGCGGTGACCGTCTGGTCCTGCTCATCTCTGGGAGCAGTCAGACGTCTCTCCTCGTCCCTGCTCCCACTCTAAACATTTGGCTAGTTTTGGCAGATTTGTTGATTTTTGTCCCCTCGTATTTTTCCCTCTTGTTTCTGTAAAACTGATACATACTCTTTCAATTAGACCCCCCACCCCTACCCCTCCGTCCCACTCTCACACACACACACACACACACAGACACCAGTCAGAGCACTAGTGTGGGAGAGGGGGTGAGCAGAGTAAGTGGGTTGTATATTTTATTAGCGGAGTGAAAACACACACAACCTGGCCCAGTTCTGGGAGAGCCATCTGCTGTCATGGATTTTTCTTGTGGAGCCCGGCTCAAGGTTAGCATGTAAAGTTTAGCATTCTTGCATGAAGCTCGGGATTAGCATGTAATGTCTAACGTCAAGTTACTCGAGAGGAAGATTGGAATTGACACAGCGATGCAGGGTAGCACCTTTCCAAACAAGACGGACACGCCAAAGCAAGTTCACGGCAAAAACTTTCCATCTTAACAGGACATTTAGTCTCGTATTCAGATTTAAAATTTAGTTTTTCTTAAAACAAGTTAAATAATCTGCCAGTGGGAGGAGATAATGCCACTTGTTTGCAATGTGAAGCAACTTTTTTGAATTGAATTTCCTTCAATCAAGTGTCATTTTCTTGATGCTGGTGAGCTCATCTGCCTCATTCTGTCTTGTTTCAACATATTTTATAATTCCTGAACACGTGAAACTGCATTGGAAACAAGTGGGATTATCTCATCCAGCTGTCAAATTTGTCCGCTTGAAAAAATAAGGTTTGACTGAATACAAGACTAAATGACATATTAAGATGGATTTTTTTTTCAGTCTTAATTTCTGGCTAAATGCTGGTTTCTGTCTTAAAGTGATGGCTCAGACCCAAGTGAATGGTTAGCTGCAAAAAGTTAGCATGTAGCTAATCCAATCTAAGGCGGGCATAACTCAGTAACAACTTGTAGCTCATAAAAACTTGTTTAGATTTACCATCTAGGTTGGCTTTGCTGTAAGCTTACCAAATGAAACACGAGGACAGAGCATGTGTTTTATGTTGGAAATAGACATTTTCCTTACCTCCTCAGTTGTAAATAACACTGTGTGTTCCAAGGCCATAAATAATAGTGTCACTCAGCCATGCCCCATTCTCATGTCCTCTGCTTGCTCTCACCACAGGCCTCTAGTATTGCTTAGCCAGGGGCCCCCGGCCTGCGCTGCACCTCCACACACTCACAATCAAGGAATGGCCATAAAGTGTCCGTGGAATGTTTCTGGAGAGCCGGACAGTTAAGTGGTGGAAAGGCATAATCACAAACTGCAAGAACTCATAATAGATGTTCTGGGAACCAATATTAGTTAGCTCCCTGTGTTCCTGTGAACGCTATACATCACACATGTACATACGTACGGACATGAAAGTGCATATGTGTGCACAGACAGGCGAGGTCATGCACGAACACACAACTACAAACACACAAGGCACTCTGGGGCAGACAGTATTGATAGTTCCCTTGGGCATCACACGGATGCATCTGTTTCTGTCCCACTGACTCTCCACACTCATAATTTCAAGTAAGTCATAACACAAATTATAAACACATATCCCTCAACCGTGACGCCTAGGAATAACAACATGGAGTGCGCTGAGCTGATTTAGGGTAGGCTGGGACTCTTAAATCTTTACCTTAGCTCCTTCCTTCCTCCTCTCCTTCCCTTCCATCTTCCTCTCCCATTCAGCACAGGTGGTCACTCTTGTCAAACACATACTTCTCTCTCCTCTATTACCTTCATCTCTTGCCATCTTTTTTTTCTTCCTCATCTTGACTCATTGGCTGCTTTGTGAAGCCATTCCTCCCTCAGTATCCTCTCTCCTTGAATTGTATCTGTGCAAATGTACGCATGTGTGTTTATGCACGCTCTTGACCCGGACTTAACCTCTTGTCGCCCAGAAATCTGTCTGAATTGCCAGTGTCTTCCATCTGTCCCCTGACATCACAGCCCTCCCCTTAGATGTCTTCCCTCATCAAAGTCTTCTCTCCTCGTTTCTCATTCCTTTATCCTGAGTTATATCATTCTTCCTCACTTCTCTTTTCCCTCTCATCTTCCTCTGCTCCTCTCTCTTCCCCTCTGACCCTTCTTTCCTCTTTGCCCCCACCTTCTTCTCTCCCTCTCCTGCTCTCTCTCACCTTTTGTCTCATGGTCATGTACTTTAGCCATCCATCTCCCACCTCTATAGCTCTTAATGTCGCAATCTGTCCCAGGGACCATGAAGGTTCAATTGGAATCATATGTTGTAGTGGAGCCGAGAATTTCACCCCTTATAAATAAGACGTCAGTCCACCGTATGTTGCGCTAGAGGCAGCCTTACATCCTCTCTCTTGAAATGATAGCGTGAAATGTGCATTTATGCATAACTGCTTATGTGTGTATGAAGTTCATTTTCTCAGCCAAAATGCTGCACTGATCATGGCGGCTCTACAGTAGATGAGGTTTTTGACACCAGAGGTCCAGGAAAGGGATTTATTTTTTTCTTTTATTGGAATGTCTTATGCCTTTTTAGTCCACGAGGTCTGACTTTTATTAAGACTGATCATGAGTTTCTCATGAAAAACCTCTGCATTGTCACTCTTTCAATCTGACAGGAAATGAAGATAATCCTTTGTTTGTCCAGGAGACGCCAAGTCTAAGTTAAGCAGGGAGTGAGACAAGAGGGGAGGGAAGAGAAAAGGTTCACCCGCTCGAGATCAGCCAGCAGATACAGTGCAAGCATTTGTCTTTGTGCATGTGTGTATGTGTGTGTGTATGTGTGTAAGTTTTTGTGGGTTCCTTCTTCCTGATAGATGGATCCTGTCTACTTGATTCATGTACATTGCTAGTGTGTTCTACATCGAAGGCCAAATGGCCACTCAAATTATATGTGATTAAATACTCCAGTGTGATTCAGTCCAAAGACACACGCACACGCACACAAAAACGCATAAGCACTAATTGAGGATGTGGGAGACAAAGTTTACAAGCTGCCTAATCATAATAATGCCTCTTTTTATTGTTTTAGGAAGACATCTCTCAACACTCAGAGTCTTCCAATAACACCCAGAGAGCACCCACAGTGAGACGGCTCTGTAATCTGCTGTGTTAATTAAGCAACTGGAAGTGATTTAGCTTGCACTGAAGCATGGCTGCCATTTTGGTTCAGAGGGTAATTCAGTCTGGCTGAAACAGTTTCGGGGTCAGCCATTAATTTTGAGTTGTGAGATCTGTACCCGTTCCAAAGAGCGCGGGGGCGATTGATATGACAGCCATGTCATTCAGTCAGAGACGGCAGCATTCGATTTGGTTGTAAAAGTACAACATAGCTCTATTTGACTCCAGCTTGCGTGTTGCATAATATACAGATGTTGCTATGTCCTTTGATAACAAATCTCCAGCATTTAGCTTTACAGTTTGGGTTTTGTTGTTTTTTCTATAATGGAACATGAATAGGGTGTAAAAAACAGGTAGATTGTCCCTCAGCTTGAGGACTTCAGTTCAAACTCCACGTAGTCTCCCAAACCAGTCTACCTCTTCCACAGTCTTTGAATGCTCCAGAAAGAGTCTTTACTGCAGCCTGCTCAGTTTTGAGTATAGACAAAACCAGAGCTTTCACAGCACAGTATTCAGGAAAACACCCCAAATCGTGATGGAATGGACATAACACAGATGAAACCGGTCAAACAAGACTTTGTTAGACATGAATGATTTATACGTGGCTAACTGTAGGTAGCTAGCATTAGCAAGACTTCGAGAAGTTGTTTCCGCTAGAATTTATTTATGCGACTTTAAAATGGATGCAGATGTGCAGAAGAAGATATGGAGGTAGGCACATGACTGGATATCCACCTTCAACTCGGTTTCATACAGGCAAAAATACAGACGGGTAGGCGGAAGCATTTGGAGATTGCAGTAGCCACAGGTCTGTCTCGAGAGACCATGCCCCACGTTAATAAAACATCATCATTATTCAGTTTATTATTATTAGTCCAACATGCTCATACATATTTTTTTGTGTCTTGACCAACACAAAAGCAATATGTCTTATAAATTGGCTGAGCAGAGGCAGTTTGATGTGTGGGATTGGAACTGAGTGCAAGGAAGGCTTTATGAGATGACTCTGATGTGGCCGTGAAGAGATGGATCTCTGTTTGGCCTTTTCAGATGAGTTCGCAGATAAGATAAACCTCCCACTTAAGACTGAAACTGGGAAGGGGTTAGTGCCCCTAACCTTTAACCCCATTCATTCTCTCTACCAAATGTTACCTACACTTAATGCATCACACACACTTACATTGACTGAGTATTCTAAAAATGTTTCCTCCCAATGTCAGTTCCAAAAATGACCACATCATTCACTCTAATAGCATGACGTGCTATTATTCTCTGTGTATTTACAGTAAAGCACTGACCTGAATAGACAAAATCTCCAAGCTTTGTTTTACGCAGTTTATCCTGAAGGAGACAAGGGAAGGAATGGGTATGAGACTACTGGGGCGGGATCTGGTGTTGTAGTTTACATGTCTGGCAGCATGATGTAAAGATGGCCGTCCTGCTCGTTGGGCAGGGCTGTTAATCTAATGCAGTGTTTATGAACATTGACACATGGTGCAGCATTCCATGTCCATATACGACTCTGTGCATCACCCCTACACTCTATTTAACCCAGCCAAAGATAAAGTAATGGAACTGGATTCCCATTGTGCCATGGCCTACTCTAAAATACAGTATTCATCAGCAGGTTTCTTTGGCCATGGCTGTAAAATGGGAAGGTATGAGTGCAGGGCTGAATAATCAGTTTCAGTGTTGTTTATGGACAGTTTTCTTTGGGAAAAATCAGCTCAGATTTTTTTTTCTTCTTCTTTTTTCCCCCCATCATCTTGTATTGTGTATAGCCAGATCATGCAGAGTAAGCCATGCACTTGCTTGCATTCTAATGCACTTGCTCTGGTAGAAGTCCAATACCAATAAATGTATGTACGTGTATGTGCGTGTGTGTGTGTGTGTGTGTGTGTGCGCGCATTCCCATTATAGTGAGCGTTAAAAAGAATAACAGTGGAGGTGTGGGGAGACGAGGAGTGTCATGCTGGTCCGGCTCTGTGATTAATGGTGTGATTAGGTGCTGCGATCCATGTCAGCACACATGCACGTGTGTGCACACAAACACATGCGCGCAATTTCGCACAAACACACACATGCACACACACAGAGGCCTATTAATGGCCTTGAATGGGAGAATCCAGAATCCAGATGCAGTGCACAGATAATTGTACTGAAAACACTCGATGTGGAGTCCCAAGCCAGAAAGACTTTATTCTGAGTTCAGCTTGTTTATTTTTGCAATTGAGTTATTTCTGCAGGGACTTAAATCATGGAATGAAAACACTCCAATACGGGTCAATTTTTAATTGAGTACAAAGTGTATTTTTAATGCACCCTCCCTTCTCCGCTTACTCTATCCCCTCACCTCGCATAGACCCACATGTTACCTTACCATGCACCTTTTAATGCCCTCTTAATTTCAAATGTGATTTAACAGTCTGGAGCTCGGCTGCGTTATGTTTATTCAACTAAAAATACCTGCAGTGTCTACACGCTACTCGGAGAGCTGGAGACTCCTGCGATGGTCACTCAGATGAACTTATACTTCACAAAATAGAAACAAAGGACCATACAAGAGTATAAAATGTAATGCCTTTACTGTATGCCTGAGCGCAGTGGCTATAGTGGAGGTTATGTGTGTGTGTATGTGTGTGTGTTTGTGTGTGTGTTTGTGTATGTACAAGAATATATTTGTGCCTGTGAGTGTGTTTACAACAGTGGGCGGGTAGAATACATGTGTTCGTCACACACTGGATTTATGACATCCTGTTTGATGACAGGGGTAGTCATCACACACAAACAGACAAGACAAACACTCATACACAAACACACACTCACACACTTCTGCCGAGGGGTTACACAATGCTTTTTTCTTGTGACCTATGTGTGTGTTTGTGCGTGCATGATATGTTCCCTCTGCACCTGTATACAGTCATTCATTGCCCCACCCCATCACCCAAACACACACAAACACACACACACACACACACACACAAACTGTGGTAACCAGCAGTGACAGGGGAAAGATGTCATATCCTTCTCAGCCTGCTCCATTAGGCTCCATTACACTATTACGTGCCCATGAGTCACGCTGAGGTACCACTAATACAGCACTTAACAGACCACTTCAAAGATGTCTGCTGCTTCTCTGTGGAATCTCTGTCTGAGTTTAAGGACCTCTGGAATGAGTGAGAGGGGAGGGGGCTCGGTTTGTGTGGCATGTTTGCGTATGTACAACAGCCCACGCCTGCAGATGTGAGCGCTGTGCATCTGTCTCTGCGTGCTGTTCACCTGTCTTTTCATTTAACTTTTCACATTATGATGTTTTCTTTCTTTTACATTGGAGAATTAATATTGCATTCAGTATTATGTCTTGTTAAGATGATATTCTTCTTAACCCTCTTTTTTTTATGTCTTCCACTCATCCCGCTCCCTCCATAGGCAGCAGGCTCTTCTGGCAGCCATCAGTGAGAAGGATGCTAACATCGCCCTGCTAGAGCTCTCTTCCTCCAAGCGGAAGAAAGCCCAGGAGGAGGTGATGGCTCTGAAGAGGGAGAAAGACAGGCTCATGCACCAGCTCAAGCAGCAGGTAGCTCCACCGCACGCTACCAACCGAGCTATTTATACATGCGTATAAATGTTGAATTAAATTTACAGAGCTTGCACGGGTCTAAGAGGTTGACTGGCCTAAACGTGAACCAAATGGAGCCTGGTCTTGTGGTCGCCATTCAGGACAGGAGTTCTGGTTTTGTGAATCAAAGTAAGATTACAAATGCAAATCCGCTGCAGATGGTGAAGTCTTGTCTGGATTAAAGCCGCCTCGTGGGCAGACTTTTGAACTCTCAAACCAGGAACAGATAGAGGTTAATAATTTCTGGTAATAAAGAGAATAGACTTCCCCGCCTCAAACCGCAGGTACAGCATTCAGTCATCATAAGCCAAGCCAGTCGACCAGAAGCTGTGATTCAAAAGCCAGGCACATAAACACATGAGCAAAACTATTCCCTCACTAATCTTGTTGCAATCAAAGCCATTAGATGCACTATAAGAGCAGACGTGAATTAGTATAAGATTGGTGAATCAGAGCTATCTATTGTGTCTGGTATTTACCTTGGACGCAAAAATGCACACACCGATTTCCTATTTCCCATCATGCCCTGCTAGTACAGTACAGTATGGCTCAAGGCTGATGGAGATATGTTGGTCATGAGGGTCTGGTTAGACCACATCAGTGACTGAGCTAACATGAATGCTAATGATAATGAGACGACAGCAGGGAGTCCACATATACGGCCCCCTGAGTCAGAGGGGCTTCTGGGAAACATAGTGTTTTAAAAGTCAACAGATGCGACAGGCGGGTGTGTGTTTCTGCGCACGCTTTTGTGCGTGCATGTGTGTGCGTGCCTCGTAAACGGTAAACAGTTCCTAGGGGGTGCAGTTCAATTCAAGGAATTTCAAGGAAGCCCTATTATCTGTTTATCGCCATTGGATGCGTCATGTTTTCCCGTTGGGTAACTGGCACTTACAGTCCACCTGATGATGTGATGAGCTCTGATTGCAACGACGTGCCCCCTAGGCCTCGAGCAGAGGTTAGGAGAGGATAAAAGGGAAGTGGAAAAAAGAGGAAAAAAGAGAAGAAAATGTGAGAGGCGAGGAGGCAAGAGGAAAGGAAAGCCCACTCACAAACCTGGAAGAGGAAAGCCTACTGATAAAAACACATGCACACCCACAGTCATTCATTCAAACACAAAATTTATGTGTCCATTCTATTTCTCACACTCATAAATGTGAGGCACACGAAAGAAATAGAGCATGGACATCCAATCAGAGACTCAGCTACCGGACAATTAAGGCAACAACAATCAAAAGACGTACAGTCTGCAAGTAGACTCATATAAAATCTAAGTGCAAACACGTACGAAGGAGTGCTTGGGCCAGCTAGTACAAGGGCCGTTGTAAAAGTGTTGGACTTTGTAGACCATTAATGTGATGGAGGTTGGAACAGAAGTAGCTATAAAAGGGAGCCCTTGCTCTACTTGGGCTCCTTCCACTCAACAGAATGAGCTCTCAGGAGATTATGTTGTTCAATATGACACTCACCCGCTCTGTCTTCTGACCCATTGACACACATATTAGAGTAGGCTTCCTTCCTCAAGTCCTCGACGGCCAATGGCGGAAGGAAACTGACCAGGAAATGCCAAAGAATTATGGGACTCGAAGTCTCCTAGGAGAAAGCTGATCTGGAGACAGCAGATAGATTTACAGATAGCGGTGCCCTGTCTGACCTCGCCATATCCCACTTTAAGAAGATCTTGAGTGTGTATGTGTGTCTGTGTGTATATGTGATTGTGTGCACACGCGGTTGTGCGCGCGCGTGTGTGTCCATAACGCAGACGCACAAAGATAAACTTAGTTTTTCCTTTCTCAGACAGTTTTCTCCCCTCAGAGTCACAGCCTTCTTCAGCGCACACAAACACACACTCAGACGCACACATGAAAAGCGTAGTGTACAGACTTCCTGAGGAGAGAGTCAGAATAAATGTCTCCATGTGGGAATTCTCAGAGTGGTCCCATCCCAGTGATGGATGGCCAAAAGTCAGTGGTGCTTTGAAGCTGAGAAAAGATGGATTTGGAATTCTCAGAGGTGTGCCATTACCAATGACTCTCTCTCTCTCTCTCTCTCTCTCTCTCTCTCTCTCTCCATACACACGCTGCCTCCATCCTTTTTCCACGTTGAAAGGCTAGATTTTGAATTCTCTGGTGTGCCACAGTGAGGAAGCCTTATGTAAAACAATCTGTCTGCTTAGAGCATTGGGTCACTGTGTTACACACTGCAATGATTTTACTGGGATGGCACGGGAGTATCGCACGCACACGCACACACACACACACACACATGCACACCGCATGCACACATACATGCATACACAATGACCTGATTAAGGGAACATGTACATTGTGTGAAAAGGCTTTGTGTGGCCTGTTCCCAGCTGTGTGTTTGTTTAAGGCCTTTCCTCCCAGCCTCCTGTGTCCATATGTGTTAATACAGCCCTGCTATAATCAGGGCAGGCTTGTGATTTACTGAGGGCTTGGACTGAGGTTTGGGATGCAGCTGTGACCACGGCAGAGGGATCATCGATGCCGTGTTTACACCAGCAGTTTCTTTTTGATACACACGCGGACGTACAGTACACACACATGCACAGACACTCATACAGTCCGTATGCCTTATGGTTAGAGATGTCAGTAATGAGTCTTGTCTGCTTTTCTCTGCAACTCTCTTCTCTTCTCTTCTCTTAACTTCTCTTCTCTTCTTCTTCCCCCTCTCCCCCCTCTCCTCCCTTCCTCCCCTCTCTCCTGTCCCTCAGCAGTGCCACCTGTGTCTGGTCTGGGCTGCCTGATCCACTGGCAGGCCTGGAGGCCATTACCGAGCTGTTTACTCTGCACAGCCACTAATTAACACTAATTACACACACACACACATTCCACCACACAGACTTTTCATGTGTGCACACTCACACCCAGATGCACACACTCGCGTACATACAAGACATACACACATGCACACACACCCACTATCTTCTTACAACCATTTTCCTGTATGTGAGTGTGAGTGTGTGCATGCGCGTGTGTGTGTGTGCCTGTTATGAATAAACTGGATGACCACATGTGGGCCGTCCTGACCACACAGTTGGACTCTTCCAGAAGCCATTCATCACTTCATTCATTTGTGTTTGTGGCTCAGGTCATTAAATATCCAGACACGCGCGCGCACACACACACACGCACGCACAATGAGTTCTGGCTTCTTATGCTAACCAAATATGGTTGTGATTAGGTCAACAGGAACAAGTAATATGGTTCTTATTAGATTAACAGCACGGACTAAACGCATATTAGCCTATTTGACCCTTAGCCACAAATTAGTTTTGAGATTTTTCCCCATGAAAATCAAACAGTAATAGCACTGTGAAAGAGGCATTCACAGAGTAACAGTGGTTGTAGTGGCTGTACAGTGTGGGATAGTAATTGTCCCAGCCTCAATAAAGACAGGTGTCAGCTTTATAAGTGCTGTATTGATGCCAGCCCCACCCAGTCACACCTGCTAGTGTCAACACCTCAGGTCATGGAGGGCTGTGCATCTCAACCTGGCCTTTATCTCTGTTATTGGCTGCTCTAACCACTGGTCTGGTCCCTGTCTGACCCCTCCTCCCTCCTTCACTCTTCATCTTTATCTCTGCCTCTGTCTCTCTCTCTGTCTTTCCCCCTCTTCATAGTGTCAACGTTCTCGCCTTATCTAAGTAGATCCCCCCTCCAATTGAAGCTAATTGTAAGCCTCTTTAATGCCAGCCACATCCTCCCCTGTGATCCTGACTGGCTCATTTCCTCAGTCATTAGGCCTCGGATCCTTATCTCAGCAGCTCATCTGAGTGAAGCGATGTCTCCAGGCCGCTCTCTACTGCATCACCACCCACCACTCCCCCCCACCCGTCCTCACAGCTGACTCAGTGTTCTCCCTCTCTCTTCCTGCTGTGGCTGTCTCTCATTTAAACAAGGGAAGCCGCAACATTTTGGATGAGAGACGTGTGGATATCTTTCCTTCGAATCATCCTTGTCCCATGCGCTGTCCCACCTCTCCCCCCCCGACTCTCTCATCGAGTCATGTACGCCCCGGGGAAG
>OMKZ01012281.1:1778-16981 GCA_900302535.1 Neoniphon sammara | reverse complement strand
AGGGTTCATTGCCTGGGAAGCATGAGCACTTGGAAATACTGGAAATATCACTTTTAGAGATATGTTGTGTATAAGCCAAATGTTTGGTCTGAGGGTGGCGCTAGAGGAAAGGCCATAGTGTCTGTCGGTACCCAGTCCGTGCTGGTTACCCGATCTGTTCTGCACATGTGGTCCGCCATCTTGGATAGCTATGGCAACTGAACTTGGACACACTCCTCCCATTAAAACACATAGACAAAAGACTAGCAGCTACTAGACTAACATAGACACTAATGTAAATCAGTGTTAGCATGCTAGCAGGAGTTGTTCCTCCCATTAAAACCAATGCAAAACAAAGCTGGCAGCTACTAGACTAACAGACACTAATGTAAGTCGACACTAGCATGCTAACAGGAGTTGTTCCTCACATTAAAACCAGTGTAAAACAAGGCTAGCATGCTAACAGGAGCCATTCCTCCCATTAAAGGTAGTGTAAAACAAGGCTCAGAGCTAACATGCTAACATTTGTTGCCCCTTTCCATTTAGAAGAGTCAAGAAGAGTCTTACATTGGGGAGTATGAATGCATTTACACATATCACATTTCAAGTTTGCAGCATCCATTCCATTCATTCAAATATTGGCTTTTTTGAGTGTTAATTACAACATTCAAGTTCTCAAGTGTTTTGCTGCAAAAGTAGCTTCACACTTCTCCAGCCCTGATTGGTTGATTCCAGTGTCTGCAAAGACGCCTGAACAAAATCTCATTGTGAAATAAAAAGGGAAAATGCTGCAAAATGGCTACGACTCCACATTTTTTGCCAGCACTTATTCATCTGAGGGTACTAAAATATGCCCAAAACTGGGAAACGCCACTGGGGACGCACTGCCCCCCATGCCCCTTTAAAATGACCAAATACTCCTCTCAAGGTTAAAGCAACAGTTCAGCCATAGTATGCAGTTGCATGCCAAGACTGCTTTAGAAAGTAGGACTTCTACAAGAGCTACACCTGTAAGACTTTGGAATAATTTTAATTAGGTTCATTGGTTTAAGAGAGACAACCTGAAAAGCAGGAGAGGGAGGAGGCGGAGGGGTAAAATAGACGGTGAGAGAGAGATGAATGGATGGATTCGGTAAAATGAGCAGTCGCATATAAGACTGAGCTTTGCCAAGCGCCCTGCTACAGCATCGAAACACATGCACAAACACACACACACACACACATACACACATACACAGCCGCACACGTACGTATCTAAATATAGTTCTGCTGGTGAGAGAGAGAGAGAGAGAGAGAGAGAGAGATAGGGAAGGGAGGAGGGATGTAGGGATGAAGCGAGAAAAGGGAGAGAGGGGAGAGGGGAGGGGTTCTGGGTTAAAAGATGACATCATTCCCCCCTCCTCTCTTTCTCTCTCCCTCCCCTCCCCTTCCTCGGTCTTTCCATCACTCCCTTCATCCCTCCCTCCCTCCTTTGCTCCCTCACTTTCTCTCCCCTGCCTCCCTTGAGTTCATAGCTTCCTTCTCCTCCTTTGCCTCCCTCCATCGCTCCCTTCTTCTCTTGCCCGCTCTCTCTTTTCTCCATGCAGCTTTCTCTTCCTTCTTTCCATCCCACCCACCCTTCTCCTCTCTCTCTCTCTCTTTATCTATCTATCTCGCTCTATCTCTCCAAGGCTTTTTCTTAAATGAGATGAGCAAGTACAGCTCTCGTCTTTAAATAACAGTTATTCTGTTTGGGACTGAGCGTGTGTATGTGTGTGTGTGTGTGTGTGTGTGTGTGTGTGTGTGTGTGTGTGTGTGTGTGACAGAGAAAGAGACACACGAGGACAGCTTCTTTTAGCTACCACCCAAGCTGCCTCTGCACCTCTGTCATTAAGCAGACGCACACACACACTCTCTCTCTCACACACACACACACACACACACACACACATACACACACATGCTCAGTGCACAGACACAGTGACGCAGAGAGGAAAGGACGGGGAGGAAGAGAGAAAAGGGAGAGAATGAGATGGAGACAGAGAGAGGTGAAAACTGAAAAGAAAGGGATTGAAACCGATTAAGAGGGAAAGAAGAAGAGTTATAAATAGAATAAGAGACAGAAAGAGATGGAAAAAAAATAGAATGAGACGGAGGCAGAAAGAGAGAGAAAGAAAGAAAGAGAGAGAGATCCAGCAGCTATAAAAAGTCAGACACCAGTCTAGAAGTCCTGGCAGTATAAATATCACCTTAAGCTGATAAGTGCTGCGCCTGAAGCCCATGTCTAAATAATCTCATCCTCCTAATAACACATGATCTGTCTGCAACATGACAAACAACATGCGGCGCGTTATCCACATCCGAACTGCTCGCGCTCAGAAAACAGGCGGATTTGAAGTGGTGGGGGGGGTTGTTATCGCACGTGATTGATTGCATCCGCTACATCTCTCTCCCCCTCTCTCTCGCCCCCATCTATAGATTTTAGGGAAGACCGGAGAGCGAACAGCACTTCACCTGCAGCCGTCCCCATTTGATAGAACGGGACGAGCTGGTTAAAATTAGAGCAGGAAATACTTGGAAGTGTTCGCTTCAGTGCTGCTGAGAACTGCCTGGTGGAAACTGCTTCTCGATGGTGTTTTTGGTTTTACTTCCGCAGAGGAGGTTGTATTTTTGACCCTGATAGTCATCCTGTCTGTCAGGATATGTCCCAGCCTGAAGAATGGATTTCTACAAACTTTGATAGACAGATATATATATGTTGATTATATTTTGGTGGTGATCTGGATCTGGGATTTCCTCTATTAGGCCGTTATTGTTTTTTAGCCACAACTAACAGATACAGAGACTTGATTCCAAATCCTAATGCTGTGCTTGAGGTCAAAGGAATCAACTTAACTTAAAATTCAAATGATAAGAATGATGAGTTTGGGTGTAGCTGCAAGTTGGAGAACTTTTCTACCTCGGCGGAGGAAGTTGAAATTAGGAGAGCTGCAGTATCCTCTGGTTTGTATTTGTCAAGCAAAAAGACAAAACTGTTTCAGTGTCTTCAGGCAAAATCTGATTAGTGATCAATAGATCTGGCTTCCAAAAATCCCAAACCTCTCTTTTGGAGCTGGCATGTGAGCAGTTTAATTCCAAAATAAAATATATGACCTGAAAAATATGCCACTTGCTTGCTTGAAAGTAAAACTCTAAACTTGAATGAAACGCTTCCTATATTGCACATGTATAGACAGAAAAGTGCCATTCTCTCTTTGACAGACGTTGCAAGTGAAGGCGAAGTCACAGCAAAAGATTAAGTGGCACGCTAAGCCCATCTTTAAATAATCCAATGTTACTAATAATATAAGAGCATGATGGATGGAGGCTGGGACAGACTGGCTGGCTGTTACAGACTCTGGTTCAAATCTAGGTCTCTGATCAAATAACTACATGCTGTGATGTCTGGAATTTGTGTTGCTTTAACTCTCTCGTTAAATCGATCGAATAACTCAGTCAAATCAATATCAGTGAATGAAATTCCACCAAAATCAACAGAATCGGACTCTTTGGCAACTGGACACGTCTCCTCTCCCATTTTCATGTGTGAATATAACTGCTCGGTAAGGTGAAACAGCTCCCACACCTTTTTTTTTGTTTTGTTTTGTTTTTTTGGCAAGGTGGCATTAAAATTCTCCGCCGAACCCAATATTTGCCTGGCGAATGTAAACACAAATTGGAGACGGTTTGTAAACAAATATGGAAGACGGTTATCCCAGCTGGAGACATCCTCAACATTTGATTAGCAGCTTTGTAACCCATCGCTCGTTGAATAATAATCTGTTATTTCGCTCCGCCGTGCGATCACAACATCAGGAGCGGCTCGCTCGCTCTCTCTTGTTTGTCACAAACCAGGCAATGTGAGAAATGGTTTTATGATTAAGGGTAAGCGCAGGTTTTTGGGTTTTTTTTTTTTTTTGAAGACGCTGAATCAGATATTTATCACAAGCCGGGAGACACTTCAGTCCATCCAAAAAAAATGTAAATAAATAAATAAAACTTGCTCAAGGTCTGCTCACAGTTCCCGCCTCCAATATCACAGTAACAAATCTTCACTAACATTTTTGCTAAGGACTCGAGTTCACAAGGTTGATGGATTTAATGTGAGGAAATTCCCTCTCATCCTGCACCACACACCAAACTTGCACAAATGATCTCTTAATTACAGTATACACTGACTTCAAGGCTATTACACATATTTACAACTGATTGTTTAGGCAGCATTTTGACCCTCTGTGTGTCGAGGATTTGTTTACTTCGCTGCAGCTAGCTTTGCATTGCCTCAAACCACCGTAGCATACTCAATTCTGCATGTACACAAAAGTGAAACTCGATCCCATCAAGCCGCCTGTTTGCCGTCAGCGTATCCCTTTAAGACTCAACTCCTATAGGGGTCTTTTTCATCAGTGACACAGCAGTGGTTGTGGTTATTGCATCGCTAGCCGTTTCATTACATCCTCCTCTCTGCAATATCCTCTGTTTTTTTTTGTGTGTTTTTTTTTTATCTCCCCAGTCTCTCCTCCTCCCTCTGTTCCTCCTCCACCTGTCAACTTAATGTTCACTCATTTCCTCTTTCCTCCTCCATGAGGTTTCTGTCCCCCCCTCCCCCAATATTTTCTGTCTCACTCTTTCTCTCTCTTAATTGATCTGAGAGAAATCTATTCCATGCCTTCTGTAACCCTATACCAGGCCTATCCAGCTGGCCTCTCCCTTACACACACACACACACACACACACTTGCACACACAGTCATTGCATATCCCACACACAATCACTGTATGTGTGTGTGTGTGTGATGTGCAAATCACAGTTTTGAGATATCATGTGATGTAAGAGAAGGTGCCTGTTTTACAGTCAACAGGGCATTAAAAATAAGACCCTGCCCAACATTGATTTCTATATAAACAAACATAAGCAAATGCAAATCATGTGAGCTGGATCACGTGAGGCTACGTTACACACAGAACAGACAATATGTGATTTCGACAAGCCCAGCATTTCTATCCAATGAAACAACACTGAAACACATATGGGAAATCCACTTCATAGATGGCCAGGATCTGTTGAAGTAACTTGTGTCCATTTGGCTACAGAAGCAGTTTTAGCCATTAGGTTATCAGAAAAATACTTGATAATATTGAAAGTAATGGCACCACAAACTGTAAGCTAATGACGTAGCAACACTCAATGTCTTGAGAGCGTAACGCTAACTGTGCAAAAAGGACACTGGAACTTGAAAGAAATATATCTACATAATTAAGGAAGTAAATTTGAAATCCCTTTAAAAATTCCCCTTAAAAAAAAGCTCAGGTTTGGACCCAAAAAAACATCAGGGGACTGGATCATGACAAATTAGGTGATTTTTCCCTTTCAGTCATTCATTCTCATATTAGCTAGGTATTTTTTCTGGACTTTTTACGCCTTTATAAGGCTGTTTAAAATGCTACTCTCATCTCATCCCATTGAATTTTATGATGTAGTTTATCGGGTTTCATAACATGCATGCTGATGGTGTGTTTTCACACTCATCCCTTCATTGTTAACAGCGGAAAGGACTCATTTTTGAGCACATTATGAAACACAAGAAGCTGTGTATTTTTATTCTTTGGAAAATGGCACTGGGTCAGTTATAAATGAATTTCCTCTCGTTCCATAGTAACAAGAAGCTTGCCAACTCAAGCTTTCACCTTCTGAGAGGCTTCCAGCGGACAAATAATTTGATCAAACCCTTGCCTGTAATGCTGCAAGAAACTGTGGTTGTTCTAAGGTGACTACAAGGCTTACTGCACTTGTCTACTTGATGGTTTGCAATTGGGACGATGAGCAGACGAAATGATGCTTCCCATTTACATTTTACCTACAATCCATAAAAAAATTTCATTCCATGTCCTCCTCCCTCAAATCGCTCTCTGATGCTCTGCAACAAAGCCTGATTCACACAAGGATGGTGCTGTATTGTCTGCAGAGCTTGTCTTCGTCATCCGCAAGGGGTTTTCATGGCTTTTAGAGAGGCTTAGACGCTAACATCACCAGTGGGGTGAGTTTCATGCAGGTACGGGAGATTTAACACTCTCTAAGCTCGCACAACATCCTTTAGAGGCAGACAAGGTTATTTGAAGCCCTTTGCTGGGAAAAACCATTGTTGAAAGTCAGAGATACTGTAGAAAGTATCGTGCATGACTATTTTGAGATACTTTCTATTTTCCTTTAGTGAAAAAAGCACTTACGTCTGCAGTTTTTATGCTGCATTCATATCAGGGCGGTGGGCTGCAATAAACATCCAGACACCATTAATTTTCAATGAGAAAAAAAAATCCAACACTATGGTTAGCTGAAATGAGGAGCTGCTGTGGAAGCTGAACGATTTCAAATTTTGCCAACCTCCGCCGCAGCTTTCCAAATCAGATGGTAAGTCTGACAAAATTCAGTTCTTCTTTTAATTAGGGTAACAAAACTAGAGCCTCTTGTGACATGCAGTTTACAGGAATAGTTTTAGCATGATCATCTTGTGACTTCCCAACACATCAATGCAAGTTTGCTAATGCCCTAATTTTGAATATAGAAAATGTGGCCTAACATGGAAAAAAAAGACACACGGTGGGTCTTTTTTTATGCTTGTTTTGTTTTTCATTGAACTTTAAAACGGTATATGACATAATGGGATGAATAATTATTTTGTTTACATTATGAAGATTGCATTCTCATTACTCTAAGCTCTCTGATGTAAAATGGGTCTCCAGTGAAGATAAATGAGCCCATGTTGATAGCATTTCAAAAAAAAATACCATGTCAAAACTATACAGCCAGTCTTTTTTAATTAGCTACAAAATGAAAACCCAATTATTGAACTTTTGCAGCCAAAGACACACAGCTTGAAAAGTTTCTCATTCCGAGACCCAAATTACTGAAAGCATATTACCCCTCTAGTGGTTCTGGGACCCTCCAAAAAGACCTGTGGGCTATTAGAGGTCTCAAACCATATATTAAGAAAGCAGGTGTTTCCAAGCAGATAAGTTAAGAGTTGAGCAGGCAAGAAAACCCTGGCGTGTCACAGGACCAGTCCGCTGCTTCTACAGTTCATTGAAACACAAGGAGACGGTGCATAGATGCAGAAGTAGGTCTTGTTTACTTGGTGTGTGTGTGTGTGTGTCTTTATATTCCCCTGAACTCCCGCTGCTGTAGCTGTTGGCAGCGACAAAGTTCCCCAAGATAGACCAGAAAGTGTCCCGTGATTGCATATGCGCTTGCTTTAAAAATGCAACTGCACACACACACACAATCACACACTAACAATTTCTTCTTCACTCCTCTCAGAATAGACATCTGACACAGTGACATCATCAACCTGCTGCATGCTGAAACCACAGGGGTAGAAACCCATTCCCCACTATGCTCTATCCCTCGTATTATCTCACTGAAGGTAGGTTCATAATTTGAAGAGACTCTGGTGAGTGTGGATATCATGACCCAACTATCCCAGTGCATCTGTGTGGTACGCAGGTTGAAATACGCGGATAAACTCTTGATATATCTGGGCCAAGAAGCAGGTGCACTCCACATACTCTCAGCTACACGTTCTTGATTCAGAGATTAAAGGAATTATAGACCTCGTTTACACCTGGTATTAAAATGCAATCTGCACCTGAACAATCTGAAAACACTCGCACCGTCATACCTTTAATTTTTAAAAGAATATTCCAACGTTTTGGGAAAATACCCCTTTTTCCGACTGACCCAGCCCAAAACAAGATGTTCGATACCATTTTCACCTCTGTACGTCCACTGGTTCGGTTCCTATGGTTAGCATTTCCTGTTAGCTTAGCATAAAGACAACCCAGTGGATGTACAGAGGTGAAAATGGTATCGAACATCTTGTCTCAGTCTGGGTAAACGTTGAAGTATTCCTTTAAGTTTTTTTGTTGTCTTACTTCATAACTGCATTGTGACTGGATCTCAGTTATTGCATCCATTACGCAAAGCAGGTGAGAAAGTGGGGAGGCAGCATCCAAAAAAGAACAACGGCAAGTCTAGTTTCTCTACAGGTGAAGTTACTATACAGGCTGAACTTGCTTTTCCTTTACTGCGGATAAAACTGTCTTCCATGACTCTTTGGTAGGAGGTGCAGTGATGGCGTTTTTCTCATGATGACCATTTTTGCACACTGTGATGCAGTTTTCACCTGTGGTAATGGCAATCCCACTCATTAAGATGATGTTTTTACCAACAGTGGGGACATTTCTACCCATGCGTGCACCATTTCTACCTATAGTGATGATTTCTAGCCTTAGCAATGACACTTTCACTCACAGAGATAAGATTTCTACCCAAGGTATGATGCTTCTACCTGAGGTCCATTTCTACCTGGTGTGATGCTGTTTCTACCCATGGTGATGACATTTTTTAATCCCATGGGTGGACACTTTCTGTGAGCCTCTGGAGTTTGTCTGGAGGATCTGATCACATTCTGACTGCAAAGCGTGTCAGCTGTGTGCATTTATAGCTCGCATTAATGTTTTTCCTTATAGACAAGATGGCCAGATGCACAGCACATTTTAATACCAGGTGTAAAATGGGTTAGTGAGAAAGAGAGACAAAGACGTGGAGGAAATCTAGATATTGGCTGCAGAGGGATTTGAAGCCAGGCTCATCTGAGGCCCCAAAGCGAGTCCCATTGCACCGCCCTCTAGGTCTTGTGAGTCCCAATGCTGACTCCATCAGTTGCAGGATTTTCTCTCTTTGATAGGGAGAGAGTGAGTTATGTTCATATTGTGCTGAAATTGGAAACAGCTCCCCAACCACATAAGAATCAGTTTTGCAATTTGCAAGTAGTGCCTAAAACAAGGCATAAATGTTAATCATAAGTTTGTCTGTCTGCTGACTGGAGGGTGAGCATTAACATGACCTTAGCCGGGTTAGCCCGCTAGCGGCTGCAGAAGACCCGTGACCGGGGAGCGTGACTGGCATATGTAGCCCCAGGGGAGAACATTGCAGCCGTGGAGGAGCGCGAAGCTAACAGCCTGCTTTCTGGTTAGATGGAGGGGTGAAGGACATCAGAGATCCCGCAGAAGCAATGCCAGGAAAACCAAGGGACCAACCTAATGACCACAGATCTTCTCTGACAGATCTGCACAAAATTACATCATACATATAAGAAGCTACCAGGTGTGACAGATGAATTTTATTACTGCTACCAAGGCAAAATTAATACTTTTTACAATTTCTTAGACTGCACTCAGTTGTCCAATAATAGACTGTGTTTATGTGCTACAGGTATATTGTTTGCATCATATTCACATCATTCTCTAAGTATATAAGTTTAACAAAACAGGTTTTTGCTACTAAATTTGCTAGCTTCTGAAAACAGCCGTGCATAATCATACATCCTGTATTGATTGGGCTGTCCTATGAGACAGTAATGACACCAATTCTTAAAATAAGTTGCAGTCCTCAGTTTATGTCACATTTACTCTGAAACGGGCCTGAAAATTAAATAAGCTCCCTCACCCAATACAGAATTAGATAGACAGACAGATAGATAAATAGATAGATAGAAGACTATGGGCTGATGGGTAAAGAGATGGTGACAGCCAGTTAGCTGTACTCGGGTACTTCCCAGAACAATTAACTTCCACCCCCATCTTTATTGGATACCATCCTCAAGGATTTTATTATTTAATGTGAGGGTTAAAGTGGAGAGAGGCAGGACAGGAGGGTAATGCTTTCATCGTGTCATAAAGATATTGTTTGGGACCCAAAATGGCCCATGAGCCTTTATCTGGTGGCTGTGTACATGACAGGAGATGTGACATATTTTCATTTGCTTTGGGCTCAGTGTGCTGAGCCCTGATCCCTGGGTGAGACTTAATTTCTCATTTGGGTCCCTGAGTGAAAAGGCTTGGCAGCACTTAGATTACAGTTGCCTTTTTCCAAAATAATAGTGTCATAAGGCAAGGGAAAAAAATTAGACACCACTAGAAATGCAGCTACCGCTAATGTTGTTAAAGGCATTGCGCGGTCTCCTTATTCTTTAGCAATACTGGTACCATCCAATCATTATAAACTCGCCATATATTTGCTGGTGTGTTCACTGTAATTAGGAAAATGACAGAGATGTTTAGCCATTAGTGAAAGGGAGTACAGAGAGATGACACTATGTAGTATTGGCAGTTCATACTTGGCAGACCAACTGGTTCAACAAACACTGAGGCGTTTACTGGAATGGCTTCATCTTTTTTTATGAACTGAAAGGGAATTATTCCTTAAGGGACAGCTCATCCTAGAACAGAATGTCTCTGTTATATTTAATAATTTTTATGACTACATGAAATAAATAATATGGTAAGTGAATGAATACTGAATCACCCTGCCTATATATAAAGGGAGGTTAATAAGACTACATATATATATAATTTATGTTTGATACATACTATATAAAACTATATGAAGTGCGTGCATGTGTGTGTGTGTGTGTGTGTTGTGTTCATACAGAGCCTACTAATGCCCATCTTGGCTGCCTATATAAGTCCATTATAAACATAAACTGCACACTGCAGCACAGTGCAGCCACTTTGAAGCTCAGAACTGTCCAAGAACACAGTGTCCATACTGGGATGAAGTGTATGTGTGTGTGTGTATGTGTGTGTGCGTGTGTTTGTGCTACAGGCCCAGGGCCAAACAGCAATGCACCTTAACAGGGATTATAGGGACCCTATATACCCTTCATCCTCCATCTTTGGATTGATTGGCTGGCTTGACCACCTCTGCAGGTCTCTGCAGCTTTTATTGGCCGGTTGAGTGTTCTGGATCAGTACACTGGTTACTCACACGTATGGTGTCATCTTACCTGAGCATCATTTTATTGTTTCTACTTCACAAATAAATTCTGTGGTACATTATGACATTATGTCTTGACCAAAACCCTGGATAATTTTTTTTTCACACGAATATATGCAACGAATGGTACATCAGTTATTCTTCGCCACGTCTATGTTCTGTAATTGATTTTGATACACATTTTCTCTGCCGAAAAGTTTGAAAAATCCTGAAGATATGCTTTACTCTGACTTAAGTGGAGTAAATGCAGCATACTGCTGTTTGCTCTCGGCTCCTGCTCTATTGTCTGCTATGTCACTTTACAGCACAATACCTCACACTTAAATAGAAATATTAGTAGCACTTGTTCAATAATTACGATGTGATGCTTAATTAAAACCCTGAGGAGAAATTTTCTTTGTGCTTGGGAGGTCAGAGGTCGGACTCAGCTGCAGAACAGCTCCCCTGACAGTAGAAAGAAATTCAATGTCTTGATCAATGTCACCTCAGCGAGTTAATGCTTTGCTACATGTGGGCTGAAACAGGCTGTTCCAGCTGAACGGCGCACTTAAACACCTCACCACGCTGCTGCCCCTCAGCCCTGCTGCCACATTTGTCCTTGTGCACCGGATCTTTCGAAAGCATTCAACAAATGTATGTCAGATATCATGTAACATGGACCCGGCACCGGCTAGGGAAACAATACAGAAATCTATATGATACCAGGACACCTACATGCTAGATACATGAGACATGGTAGATGCATAAAGTCCTTCAGAGGGATGGCAGGGAACTGCTTCAAGGCCAGAACAAATCAAGTAGAAAAGTCCACCTTGCCACCAGCAGAAAGGCTCTGCAGACTCACAGACTGGCATTAAAGGACACTCAGTCACTCTTATACTGTTAGATATCATTTTTTGTCCAATGCATTCCAGGAGGCCAGTTTTTATGAAGTGTAATTTACAATTTTGATGTACCTACTTTCCCTCATCCTGCCTCATCTACTTCTACATCAGTCAGTTATCTTCTAAATTTTCCTGAATAACTTACAATCCCCTGAGAAGAGACTTCTTTGCGCTGTGTGAAAAATCACTAGCAATAGAGAAGTGCACTTTTAAAATTGAGGAAAAAGTGAGAGTGGAAAGAGAATAATGTTGTGTGCCGTGCCCTGTTGTTCAAATTACACAAAATGCCTCAAAGAGAGCGTTGGATTTCTCAGATCCTCAAAGATGCAAGCTGCGGCTGCATTGCATTCTGGTCTATTGAGGCTATTGTCAGTGGAGAAATTGGCATCTCTGTCTCTTCTATGATGGATTTCTACCTTGCATGATTGTTGGATGTTGGTGCAAAATGGTGAGTCTAGAAAGAAACCCCTGACACCAAAATCTGATGTGTACTGTTGTTTTAGAAGGCTGAATTTTTGTCTGCTCTCAATCTTCATGTAGCCACACTAGATATATTTCAGTGTGACATCTCATGTCATCTATGGAGTAGGAAAGTGGATACGTCATCGCTGGTTAGCCAGCAGTTTCAGAAGTAAGGTGGGAAAATACACTGTCCATCAGAAATAATCTGCCATAACTGGTTATGTTTCACAGGCTGAATCTCTCCTGGATCAGTCTGAGTGATTTGAGGATAAATCTGGACTCAATTTTTGAAAATTGGTTCAAAGGTTTTCAAAAATTTAACATTTAAAGAGCTGTAGTCCTGTTTGTAGTCCATTTTCACGAAATAGCACCACGAAGGTCACTAGGACGAATCAGACAACATGTAGCTACTCATCCAGACGTCTGACAAAGCTGCTGATCTCACCCTCAAAACATCTAAATTCCTCCACATGTCAAGACTTCGACCCTCTGAGAACTTCTCAAAAACAGAGGATCTCGCTACGGAGAATACCTTGGTGAAAAGGCGAATTAGCTCGAATTAGCTTGGAGAGTCTGGAACACCGAGGGATGTATAGGAATTTGTCGTCTTTAGACCGTGATTGTGCTAAAATAGAAATTAAAAAATTGTTAAGATGAAGATAATCCTTTTGAGACAGATCAGAAGAACAATATTTGTTGTAGGATTGCATTCAAATACATAATCCAGAGGTCAACGACAAACCACAAATCTCTGGAAATAGTTCAAAAGTGAGTTTGACAAGATGTGAATAGCCCTTCCCTACTCCGTATGTTGCAACTTATCCAGGGAAATAAGAAAAATACACCACCAAATAAAAAATACCACAAAATATTCAAGGTACACCATGAATAGCTTGTTTTAACATTATTTAAATGCTTTGAGGGTTTCCCCTTTAATGCTGCTCACTGTTTTTGCCTTTATCAGGTCTTTTTCCTTGTTATCTTTATGTGTATGCCTATACTGTGCTATCCACACAGCCTGAAACTGCAAGCAGACATTAAAGTAAAGTCAAGACAAGCCATCTTGTGTGAAGGACGGCTCAGAGCTTGAAGTCAAACAGACATACGGCCGTCCACAAGAAGGCTAGTTCAAATTAACAAAGGGAGTGTAATTCCCTGAAGGGCGCAATACTCACAAGTCTGCCTACACTTGGCCTACATAGTCGTCTGTTACAGAATTCCCCACACCACACCAGGCATCTCTCCTGCACTGGTGCTGCAGGATCTTACTATCAGTCCCTCCTGGGGATCCAGAAACAGTGCCGCAGTAGTGCAGCAAGCATGTAAAAAGTGGGACTTGTATCCACGATGGCTGCTGCACAGAGCGTAAGCGCGCTTCGAATCGAAGGGCCTGCACTGATGCAATGAAAAGCCTCCATCATCATGCGCTGCACACCCTGCACTCATAGGCCTGGGAGGAAGTCAAGGCCAGGTAAATGAGGTGTAAAAATATATCAGAGTATCCAGTGCACGCCCACAAAGACACACACACGCACACCTAATGCCGCCTCTAAAAGCTCAAAGGTCTTCTGCTCATAGAGGGTTAATGGAAACAGATTGCAGGCTACATGAAAGGGGAAATAACCTTATAAAGAGGGGTCAAAGGAATGTATGAGGACTTATGATGTGCCCTTGTCCTATACACATGGGCAAGAGAGAGAGAGGGAGAGAGAGAGGGGGGACAGAGAAGGTGAGAGATAGAGCGATACAGCAGCTCATGTGAAAGCAAGTGTGGAAAAGGGAGAGGAAAGGTAAAGGGATAGGTCTTAGAAACCTTGGTACCGAAATATTGATTGGGACACGTTTGACTCATACTGCCGAAAAACAGTCTAGCCTGCAGCATGTTTCCAATCTCTAAAAGCGTTGAAAAGCGCTTGTGATGGTCAGTGATGGGTAATTTTCATCAGCACCACAGCTAATATACGGTTTCATTCGGCAGCATTCTTCATTGATCACAATCCATGTAGATTTTAATTCTAGGCAAAATCATTTGACTTGATTATTTCAACATGTTCTATCACGGCTTTAGAAGTCCTAAAAAAAAAAATCTCAACATTTGGGTGCAAATCCAGATCTATTAGTATCACGTGAGTTGTCAGTCACAGAAAACTTTGCTCTAATTGTCTACATTTTCTAAGTTGAGCGGAACAAACGCGCCCAGGTGTGAGCAGGTCTCTGTTTAGAAAATGCAGACGCCACAATTTCAGTGAATTAAATGGGTCCCATCATTCTGCTGCCTCATTCTTTCATTCTCAGCGGATATTGAACAAGCTCACACTGATCAAACTGGCTTCAGCATAGTTAACAGCAGCCTTGGGATTAAAGCTATGGCAACAACAGACCTGGAAACAGTGCAGCTATCACCAACTTTACTGAGGATTTCATACCAGTCTGAATGTCGGGTCCCTGTCATGCCCACATAATCCAATCTGTATGCTTCTTATTTTTACTGAATCGTAACCAGGCCACTAAGATCAATTTTGCAATGACGGCATGGCAAGAGGGAAAAGTGTTCTTAATGAGGAACATGGGGTAAAAAAAAAAAATGAGATAAGAAAGCTAGCTTTTATTTGCTGGTAGCATGTGTGTGTGTGTGTTTTAGGTAGTTGGTGCATACTCAGTGACTCTGCAAACAGAATTTGAACTTGAACCTTTGGACAGGCCTCCTCTGCCATGTTATTGCACAAACATAATATTGACTGAGGGCTAGCCTGCAAATTAGCCACAACGTGGATACAGGTAGAGGCCTGGTTTCTCCAAAGCAGCACACATATCTTTATCTGCTTAATAACAACAATGGAGAAATGTTGCCTCTAGTTGAAAAAGGCTTTTGTGAAACCGGTAAACTGAAATGTGTAGCAGCTATTGGAGGCAGCATGGTAGGGATTCATAAAAATGAACTAAACTGCCATCAGCCCTCTGTAAATTTTCCCACCATCTTTGTTGTTACCCCACCATCATTTCCTCAAACCTCCACTGCCCCCCCTC
>OMKZ01012250.1:27211-40355 GCA_900302535.1 Neoniphon sammara | reverse complement strand
CAAACCCAAGTCAAGGCAGAGTTGAAGAAAAAGAAAATTTAACACTGATATTTTTCAACAATGTTGCTGAACAAATATAACCAAAACCTAAGAGAGAAATTCAGCTTGAATGTGCTGGGTCCTTTCAGGTTGGGTCATAAATATCAGGCTCTACGTTATATCCTGTGTCAGCTACAGTGAGTTGAACTACATTATAGTCTGCTACTGGAAAAGACTCTATTTAACTTGGACAGCTGAGGTGAGGTGCATTGTGACTGTGTTTTTTCTGCGTGTTTGTAAAATCCTTCATTGTGAACACAGCCTTAATGTCGCCTTCTGTGATAGCACAGAGCTTGGATTACTGTTTGTGTTACTGTGCAGTTCAGGCCTTATGTTTCCTTATTCTGCTACAAGTAAAACCAGACGCAGCTGCCCAGGAAGGAAGTACACGGGGGTTATGGTGATTAGAATCTATATTTCAGTGGCTGTTTCCAAATATCTTGGTGGGCATCAAGAGGCTGTGTGTGTGCACGTCCACGCGTATGTGCATGCATACACTCGTGTGCTTGCCTGTGCATTTGTGTTTCATAGAGATTTTGCTCTTGTAAGTGCAGCTGCATGTAACGTGTGCAGCGATGTATTTTCTGTGACTTCCTGTCTACATGTTAAGTGTGTGCAGAAGGGGACAGAGCTCAGAGGTGACAAGAAGTTCATCTGAGTCAGTCAGCACCCAACGAGAGGAAATTATATCATCCCCCGTCTCTAGAGGAGCAGGATGGGTCTATGTTTGTGTGTGTATCATTGTGCCATGCAGGGGTCATGTTTCTGTGCAGATCCTTGATAATTTGCTATGCAAAAGCAGCGTAAGGCCGAAGCTTAGACTCAGTCAGCGTGTCGCAGGCAGTAGGCGGTGTAGGAAAAGGAGAGAATGATAAACAAGTGGAGAATGAAACGAGGATGAGGGTGTAAGTGATGATGAAAGAGAGGGAGAGATGGGAAGAGGTGAGGGTGATAGCTTAGCTTAGCCTGCACTGTGCAAGTAATGTTGATGAGAGGGGGAGAGTGTGATAGCTTAGTGAAGTCTAGTGCTGTGTTAAAATTGGATGGGCCCAGCACTAGAGATGGAGACACAGGGGGGAAGATCCTGTCCTGTGGCAGGCTGGCAGTTCGCCTCAGCAGTAAACAGAGATGAGCCCGGAAGCAACAGGGCAACTTTTCTAGATTCACTGTAGGACATCATTTGCCAAGACGCTGCTGAAGAATTGTTGCTTTAAAGATACAATAACAGTTTATCTGACCATCAAAGTTTTGGGGGTCTGTTCTTATAGACTAGGACTTGTATTTGGGGAAAGGTTTTGTATAATTTTGGGACTTTCTTAAAGGGGAAAGTGGTAGAGTCGCAACCAGTTGTTATTTGTATTATCAATTAATCTATTGATTTTTTTATTATTATTGGGATAATATTTTAGTCTATAAAATGTCAAAATAGTGGCAGAAGGCCATCACAACTTCATAGAGCCCAAAGTCATGTCTTCAAATCGTTAACTTTGTTTTGATCAGCCGCCAGATAGACCATAGAGTATTAATTATGTAATGATGGGAAATGGAGAAAAGCAAGCAAATTAGTTAAGCTGTAACTAATAACTGTTGGGTAGGTTTATTTGATAAATGACTAAAACGATTGATCAGTTATCATATTATAAGTAATTAATATTGTGCTAATCAACAAAGTGATTAATTGGCTAGTTGTTTCACATTATCATTTGAGAGATGTAAGCTGGTCTGACTCGGCTGGGCCTGACAACTTCAGAACTGATTCAAACCAAAGCCTATGTCTGCTTAAACTTTTTGCCTACGGCCACTGTAATGTAAATGGGCAGCACGTGTGTTTACTCTGTAGTATTTGCAAACAGGAGGGCTAGCATAGAAAAAAATCTTTATTATTAGAAAACATGCAACAATCGTATTTAACTGTCAAGTACACTCACTCCTTGTATGAAAAGCTCGCACAATACATTACAGAGTGGAAAATCATTATATAAACAAAGGCACTGGCGGGGCAGCAGTGTTTCATCAGGCGGTGCAGTTCTGCAGTCACAGGTTATGTGGGAAAGGATGTCTGCTTCCTGGTTCACATCAAGGCCAAAACATGCTGCCCAGCCCGGTGCTGACAGGCAGTCAAAATGCTTTGCTTGACTGACCAAGTGATGGATCTTGGTTTCAGGTTTTGCTTATGTGGCTGAAGTGACTGCATAGTAAATTTACTCTTCAGGTTGAAATATATGTGCACGATTGCCAAGGCTAAGTTTATACTTATTTTGTTTTGTCTTATCTTGTTTTTTTAATGACTATATTTATCTCGTTGGACCTATAGGCCGTTTCTCACCCACACATCAGGTCCTGACATCTTTTTGTCTACCAGGCTACAGTGGCTGGCAATAAACAAAACGAAACAGCCAGTTGCACTATTTCACCAGTCAGTTGGAAGTTAGAAAAGGACCTTTTGAATGAGGAGTGTTTACCTGCACCGTCGATGCTGTATTCTCACAGGCCTATCTTGCAGTTTTAGCTTCCACAGTTTTAATAATCACCAACGATTGACATACACGGTCCAAAATGAATATTTTTGCTCATCTGCCAATGGCAGATAAAATGAGAAAATTTAGCCTACCAGCCAGAAAATAATTGCCTCTTGGTGCTCCTTCATCATCGAAATGCCACCTCTCAATGAATCACCAACTCCCTCCATCACTTTTACCGGTTTCCTCATGTGTCCATTTTGGTGCCTTAACGGCGGGAATATTTTGCCACGTTTGTGCATTAAGTTATTAAGTGATTAAAAAATATTTTACTTAGATCACTTGCTTGTTATGTTTTCCATTGACTGATAAATGCTGATAGATTGGGTGACAGCACAACCGATCACTGACCTTTTCATTAGTAGACTACTTGATTTGATTTGTTCACATAATCATGTCAAGATTTAAGGTAGAGAACGAGAGTCATGAAGTCTAAGTTGGTCTATCAGTAATCACACCTGACATTCCACTGCAGTTTGAAAATTAGATTACCGGCTGACTGGCCAGTAATCTAATTAACTTTATCATCCAAAGCCAATTTTACCTGCACTTGGTGTTTGGTGGGTGTTAATTTTGGACCCTGTTGGCAACGTTACTCAAACTTTTCATTTCATTTAGATATAAGCTGTAGTTGGATATAGGTATGATGTTGATACAAGATACCAAACATGAGATAAAATAATTTGGTCCTCAAGTAAAAGACTTAAAATTGTGATTAACAAAAATCATCACATTAATCTGTGAAAATTTATGTCTTCTTAGTGCAGCCTGACAGTAGACACATTTCTTAACCTTTCATAAACATACCTGGAAGGCTGCCAGACACACAGCAGGCTTTTATCCCCTGACTCCTCCTCTGCTTTTAAAACCATCGAACTGCATCTTTTAGCAGAACGACTACTCTCAGCTCTTAAACTGGATTTTAACGTTGTTGCTCAGATTTTGGATTTTTGACAAGTAGATCCCAAAGGGTAAAGGTCAGTGTTTGTAGGTCAGAGAAACCGTCCTCTACTGGGTGTCTCCAGAGTTGTGTATGATCTTCCATCCTGCTTGTCCTTTATACAGAAGAGTTTGGGACCTGCTATGAAGATGGACACATAAAGTTTGCAGATGACTCAGTCATTGTCAGCCTCCTCCATAATATCCTGTAGTGGAAGATTTTGTCAGGAGGTGCGGCAGCACTTTGCTCCAACTTATCGTGTCTAAAACTAAACACATGGCCATAGAATTTAGCAGGCAGCTGCCGGCTGCAAAACATATGGTCATTAATGAGCAAATCATTGAACTAGTCATTAGTTACAAATCAGTTGTCATTTGAAGAAAACACAGATGCCATTTGTAAAAAAGAGCCCACAGTATCTGTTGTTTCTCAGAAATCTCTTCTCTTTCAGCAGATGCAGGACAATAATGACCTGATTTGTAGGTTGTTTACTTTTATTATGGTGGCATGGTTTGGTAGCTTGAACACAAGCCAACACAAACAGACTGAGAAAGACAGTGAAAGCTGTCACTAAGGTGATGTACAACACTTAAATATCTTAAGCACAAAGATATTTATTGCAAATAAGCTGAACAAAAAGCAACCATCATTTTCAAGTGTCATTATCACCGACAGTAGGCAACACAATAAAAATGGTAAATAACACAATAAAAATACAATCACAATCACAATAAAAATACAAAATCGCACGCAAGAATAAAAGGAATAAAAATCAGCAAGCTCCGTCCATCTGGGTGTTAATTCAAGCTTTACAAATTGAAGTACAATGGAACCAGAACCTCCGTCATCCCCACTGCCATTAATCTGCTGAACACGCACAAATAACCATTATTGTTTCTCATTTATTCTCAACCTGATGATGTGTTGGATGTGCTATATTATTTAGCACATACCCTTATTTCTGCAATTTATAGTTAGGTGTTTTCTGCTTGTTTTTGTTCATTTATTTATTGTTTTAATCTCTCGTCTGAATGACTGTCTGTATTTACGTTTGTCAAGTGTTATGTTGTTTTAGCTTCGTATACCTGCCTGCAAAAAATTTCCCTGCAGGGACTATGCATATTCAAGTTGAATTTAATGTTTAAAAAATGTACTAGCATGTTGCAGATGAGCGGTTTCTTTCCTTCCCTGGCTGTAATCCTCTTGTGCTCTTTCTGTTTTTACCCAGGACCTAAAGCATACAGAGAACCACAACAGACAACAACAGAGCAGACCAAACCAGGTCTAGTCCAGTTTCTGCCCCCCTCGAGCCTTGCAGCCTACACACACACACACACCAGCGCTCTGTGATCGTCTCCCTCAGCATTGCTTTCTTGTGCTGATCAGAAAGCCTCACACTACTGGGACCGGACAGGAGACCCAGAGCTTCCCCCCACTGGAGCTCTGAGCTGTGCCTGGCAATGCCTCAGGTAAGAGAGAGGACAGAGAGGCGGACGATCAGCGGCGTTCAGTCACATCGTCACTGGCGTCCAGGCAGGCAGGCAGGCAGGATTCCTACTAGGGCTGAACAACATGATAAAGAAAACCATATTACAGTTGTTTTGACAGGTATTGCGATTGCAGTACAATTCATTATTTTAGCAGGAATGCTTATTTTTTTTATCATAATTTTCACTTTCACAAAAAAAACAAACTGTTAATCACGATGATGTGATTTTTGCTGGGGTCTGTACCAAACGTTTTTTATTACTTCTGGAGAACACAGTTTGTAGGCCAGGGCATCTCTGTAGCACCACAATACTTTATTTATAATAGTATTTTGTCACACTTTTTAACTAATCGAAAAAAATTGCAATTCCTGAAAGTTCAATTTTGCACGTATTGTGCCATCGTGTGATTTCGATAATATTTTGATTTATTGCTCTGCCTTAATTTCTACTTGTGCCTAGGAAATACAGCTGTGCAAAAACATTGATACAGCTGAGTATTGCAATATTATTTTTTGCAAAATTGTATTGCTTCTTTAGCCCTTTTTAATGTGTCATTTATGCATTTCCTTTCCACGTTATGACATTTTAGTGCACAGTGTTAAGTAAGCACACTGTGTTTAATCTATCACCCAATTTTTAAATAATGTATATTTTATAAATCTACCAATGTGCTATACAGTAGCTTGTTTTTTAATCTGTATTTTTATACTTAACCACGTATCATAATAAATATTGTACCATGAGATCCTTGCCAATGCCCAGCATTACCAGAAAAATGTAGAAAATTAATTGGATTATCTCCAGGTACTAAAAAGATAATGAATTTCACCAAAAATCTTGAACCGTATTTACAAAATGTTGTTCAGTCCTGATAAATATGATTACAGGTTTTGATGCAACAGCGTCTTTTCAAAATTGTTGAATTTGTCTCTTGTGAAGAAGAATCATAACCTGTGGAGCAGCATGACCCAGTTGACCAGCCACCGTCAGCACAAATGATATTGAACACTTATTAAAATCTTTAAATCTAATCTTGTTGCTTGCTTGGTTCATTTTATCAGCTCTGGTGTTTTATGTGCACTACATGCGTTCATTGCCTTCACTGCTCGATAAATCCAGCGGGACCTCCATCCTGTCTTGGGGGAGGGGAGAGACGAGCGTGTAGTGAAGTTTTTCATCAAATTTTTATACAACAACAAATCGATCTTGAATTTGTGGAAGACAGAGGTCAGATAGGAAGGTGGAGAAAGAAAGAGAAAGGAAAAACACACTGTTGTTGGCAATTTCTCAGAAAGAGAGTGGTTTTGGAGTTGGTGGGGTCTTGTATTCTTTCTTAGACCTTCTCTTTCTCTGCTGTGCTGCAGCCCAGCATCAGTGGGATGGAACCTCCCTTTGGGGACGCCTTTCAGAACTACTCGTTTGCTGACCAGGCCTTGACCAGCACTGAGCTGCTCGCCAGCAGCTCTGACCCAGATTTCATGTACGAACTGGTGAGTTGCCACACACACACACACACACACACATACACGCCAGATAAAACTGAGAAATAAAACTGTTATTTAACTTAATATATGGCACTGGTAATAGATTTTGCCGGAATACTTATGGTTACTGTTGCACACACATGCACACACACACATACACACACACAAACACACACACAAAGACATTTACCTCCAAGCCTCCTTTTAAAATCAGTGAAAGCAACTCCGCTGCCCACATTGCGTTGGTGTTGCATCACATCTGATGGAAGCATCCAAGCTAAAAAATTCAAGCCAAAATTCAATTTTCGATGACCGGCGCGCACATTCACCCTCGTACATGGCATAAATAATGCGAAATATAGTTCATGGTTTTTTGGTGTACTGACTCACATCAAAATCATAAAACAAACAAGAGTCCAAATAGGTTATGATGTATGTGGTTGCTGTTTTTGGCTGTATTGTAGTTTGTTTCGATTTGTTTTTTGTTTGTTTGTTTGTTTTTTGCAAATTATGAAAAAATACCAAAGTTTTATAAAGGCAATTTGGTGAACATGGTACAGATGTTTTCACCTCTGTTTCTCTCTCAAAACAACGTGCTCTGTTGGGCAGGTAGAACATCACATTGACAGCAAAGCAGTGTGGCACGGCTAGTGGAGTTTGACAGTTAAACACACACACACACACACACGATGACACCGTAATGACTCAGATGAAATGAAAAAGGGTCTCTGAAAACTTAATTTGAGGGTGGAAGTAAATGAAGAGTCACCTTACACATCATCATGTGCTCATGCAGAGCAAAATGATTTAGAGCGCATAATTTCCCTCCTGTAGCTTGTTTTATGTTGATATCACAACAACTTCGACCCAGTGACCTGTAAAATCAAGTTTACTTGTTTAGATATTTCTGATCATTTGTGTCATGAGCCTACATTTCATTCATTCCGCCTTTTTAAAGTGAAATTTAGTCATAGGTTTAGTTGGGGGAATGATGTGAATTTGAATTCCATTTGAATATAGATGGCATATTTGGCTTTTGTGATGACAAATAAGAAATAGAACAGTTGATAGGATAACGTTTGTTGTCAATTTCTCTGCACAGCAGCATGCAATCACCTTAACCACCAGCCTGGCATTTAAAACGGAGTGGCCCATGGCTAATTGTTTGACAGCCATGTGACATTTACCAGGCTCACAGTATTTAGAGCTGGATGATATCAGCTTTACGCAGACAGCCCGGTGCAGGACATTCGCACAGAGACACTCACCTGTCACCGCTGTCAGATGCAGGTGTCTGCTGAAAATTGCAATCTGTTGTGTGTTAAACAACAGCAAGTCGCTGGTGTGCTCTAAATCTTTTGGTACCGCATTAACACATTCATGGCTTGTTAGGGTGGAGGATGACTCTTCATTTTCATATACCTACCAATACAATTCCTCAGCAGACATATATGGGTTAATATTTAATGGTATATGTTATGTAATCTGCGAAAGTTACAAGGAAATGTTCATACATTTTTATGTATTTATTATAAAACTGTCTGCTGGTGTTTACTCAAATTGATAATGCAAATAATATGCAGTAATACAGTATAAATCATCAGATAATACGTTCCAAGGAGGACTCTCTCAGTATGTGCTCCTCCACTTACTTACTCATGTACATACAGAGAAAACTGGCTGGCAGGGGCAGAGAAGCCTATCACTCGATCTTTGAAGTAGGAGAGCAGCAGATCAGCGCTACTCCAAAGCCTCTTTTCCAGTGCTTTTTTACTCAAACTGGAGAAATCACAAACTCAAAGCCCAAAAAACACAAAGTCGAATGCAGTCGCACTTCAGGGGCATCTGATTTTCTAACAGGTGGTTGCACAAGGAATTGAATTGTTAACACAGAGATCAAATTTTAAAAAATCAGTTTAGTTTGCAAAGAGTAACTTTCCCCACAGGTTGAAAGTTTACCTGTGGTGATAAGTGTTTGGGATGGGAACTTATTTTCAGTATGATTAATTACTTGTCTTTGCCTACAGTGAGAGCAGCGTGTCTAGTGGAATCCAGCTGGTGAACAGGGATTATTTTTCCAGTCTTTGCACGACACTCTTGTTAACTCTATCCAAGCGTTGAGCAGTTTAACACGTTTTCAATTAGGAAGTATCAAAAAGTGTCTGCTGGTCTGTGCATTGCAAATGACAGACATGACATGATGCACATTATTAGGCGCAGTATTAGAGATGGATTTAGACCTGTCTCTGTGCACTGACCAACTTTTCATATATTGTAGCAGCTGTGCCGATATGGCGGTGGATCTCAGATGAGCCTATGTATGGGAAACACAGTATTGTTTACTGGGAAATACACTTGTACAAACAATGCTGTAGTAATCAGTTTTTGTTTTGTCCTTACCTTATAATAATACTCCAACAACAAACACAAACACTAAAACATCTTATAACCCTAATGCCTGGTTCCTTTACCTCCATCTCCCTCCAGGACAGAGACATGACCCATCGGCAGAGCCCCTGTGGAGACAATGTGGTGGGGGTGGTGGAGGGAGGGAAGGAGGTGGAGGGCTGTGTGGACCAGCTGATGGGGTTGGGAGAGTGTGAGACAGTCTGCAGCGGCTCTGCATTCGAACAGTGGGACTCCTACTGGGAGGACCTCACCAGGTACTGAATTATATATGTTTTAACTGTTCTTTAGCTTGTTTGTATATGAAGTGTGCAAAACGAAAGAAGAATGTGGATGGGGGAGTGAAAGAACTGAAACGTGAAACAGCAGTACTTCCCCCTCCCTTAATACCTACGGCTGATGTGCCCTTGAGCAAGGCACCTAACTGGGGCTGCCCTCGACCAAAGATTTTCTTAGTCGACTAGTAGCCATTAGTTCAAGCCATTAGTCAACTAGTCATCACACATTTAAGATACAAATTTAATTATTTAAATATATATTTTTTGAGGATGTCAGAAAATGGTTTGAGTTCCGTGTTGGGAAAGAATGTTTTAAGTAGCCTAACATTGTTAACACTGTGCTACCTCACAGAGTAATACAAAACTGTAATAATAAGCACAGGCATGACGTGAGCTGCCCGTTAACGACACCGGCAAAAGTGGTAATGATTCTGAAGTGGATGCACCTATAGAGAGAAATGCACATTAATGCAGTAAGCGAGGTAATTTACCTTCCCCAGTCCCTGGGGACACTTGAATCAGCCTAATAGCGCATATGACAATATATTTATTTATCTAGGCTATCTAAAGTGGCTATGCTAAGTTCCTAATGTTAGGCTACGTACATGTTTCAGATGATACGTCATGTTTGAGGTTGATTTTACATGTCACCTTCTTGTTGTTGTCCTTTTACTCTCTAAAAACAATCCCACACTTTGGTTTTCATGCCTGGTAATACATCCATTGTGTAAACATGAATGCAAGCCGGCATAAAGCTGCCTTGGTGACTGAGTCTCGCCACTTCCTGTGTCCATTGAGTCATATTAAAAGTGCTAAGCTTAAAGTCGCAGCTCCGGAATGGATTTATTTTTTCTTCCTGCAACTAACTGACCAATGAAAACTTGGTCGACTAAGACTCTTCTCATCAACTAACATTTGGTCGACTATTTGGGAGGAGCCCTCCGCTTAACCCCCAACTGCTCCAGTGGAGTTGCTCAGTGGCCAATAGTGAGCGCTGTGGTTGTACTGGGCAGCTGCCAGGTGTGAATGTGTACAACTGTGTGAGTGTGAAGCAGGGCGTTGCTGAAAAAGATCATGAGCGCTCAGCAAAACATTCCCTGGATAAATAAAGGTTGAAAAAAGAAAAAAGTTACAAAAAATCCTGAGTAAATGAAACAGGAAAGAAAATATACTAGAATACTTGTTTTTAATCTACTTCTATCAAAACGTCCCGAGGATGAAAGTGTTTTGCATTCCAAAGAATTCTGAGTAAAGGCTAATTTATGGTTCAGTGTCAAAATGTCACTGTACCCTCTGTAGTAGGTGTCTGTGGTGCCAGTGTAACTCACACAGGCTGCTGCCATAGCTTATGTGCATCCCCACAAAAACGTATTTGCATGTAGCCTAACACAAGACAGCAAGCACTGTGTTTGGACCACCTGGGCCCGTTTGTTCGCAAAATAGTTCATTTGTGCACCTTCTCATCCCCCAATTATATAGAGTGCCCGATGTCACTAAACTCACGATGAGAAATATCCCAAAACACCGCTTTGGGCACCACACATTCAGACACTGCCATCTATCTATCTTTGTTTTTTGGGGGAGTTTTTTCTTGTTTTGCTATGAGGGTTTAAGTCAAGGGATGTCATCCTGTTTTGTTGTGGGCCTGTAAAGTCCTTTGAGACTGAAAATAGTGATTTGGGGTTCTAAATTAAACTGAACTTACTAATGAGTCCATGAAGGTGGCCTTCATGGACTCATTGTTCTGACTCATTGTGGTCACAAGGCCCACTGTGTCATCTAGTGCCATCTGCAAACTTGTTAATGGACAAATATCAGAGGTGCAGTCATGAAACATTAAACAGAGACAGACTGCTGTGGTCTCTTGTGTGATGGTCTTGAAAGTGGAGCTGAAGTCAACAAACTAGATCCTGGCATAGACACAGACACAGGCTGACTGATTGATTTTCACTTGAGTCAAACTTAGAGGAGTGCAGGAATACATCTGTGATATCTTCAAGATAAGACAGGAGCTTAAAGGTCAGTGTCACTGGTAGCCAGTAACGACTTTTATTGTGCAAAGGGAGTGGTTGTAGAGGTTGGTAAACAAAAAAGCATGTGGTTGATGCAGTCTCCGGGGATCTCAGGTGATGCTCCATCAGGCCTACAGCTACCCTGATGTTTTACTGCCAAAATAGCTTATGTACTAGTTGCTCTATGATAATAAACTGCAGTAGGGGGCAATCAGTAGGCTTTGAAGCTGGAAGATTGTTGGCGGTCAGTAAGGGCTGGAGGATTGTTGAGGAAAAGGTCTGAGGACACACCAGTAAGGGCTGGAGGAGTGCTGGCTGTTGCAGGGGGCTTGGGGGAAACCTGTCATTCATCAGATAATAAATAGAGTTGAGGTCACTGGTTCATGTATCTAGCGGGTGTGGTGGCAAAGTAATTGTTTGCAAACTAGCTCTCCAATTTAGTCTCACACTGTTGCTTGGTTGCTCTTGTGATTTATGTCACTTTTTCCTGGCCAGGCTAGTACTCATTACTATTTGTGTATCTGGTACCTGAGTTCCTCAGTAAAACATCGCTTTATGTGGTGTTACTTATAAGTTGCATTCTGCAGCTAACAGGCTTGTTTTCAGAAAGAGATCTCAAAGCAGAGAGAGTTTGTATCGGTGTCAAAACTATAACTCTTTATTACTAAGACAGTCTATCAGCTCTGCCTCTGGGAGGATTGCGGGATGGATTGGCTTGGCAGCCTTCAGCATCTTTTTATTCATGCTGCAAAACCAAAAGAGTGTTGCTGTTTGGGTGCTCTTATGAGCTTTCACCTTAGAAGTTTTAAATAGTAAGTGCTTTTAAGAAAAAACATCCATGTTTACCTTAAATATCTTTATCTTTACTCAGTCAAATTCTGTGTTGTTATATTTCAGAGTAAATAGCACACGACACTGAAGGCTAACTGTTTTCATATTTGCTCTATTGATACACCTGCATATCTCCTTGTGCTTGACAGATACACACGGCTGGCCAGCTGTGACATCTGGGGCACCAAAGAGGTGGACTTCCTTGGACTGGATGACTTCTCCAGTCCATACCAGGATGAGGAGGTGATTAGCCGAACCCCGACACTGGCCCAGCTTAACAGTGAAGATTCACAGCCTGTCTGTGAACCGCTCTACCACTCCACCACTGACCTGTCCCTACCTGCCTCTCAGTCTCAACCTCAGTTTCCCCTGCCCCCCAGCCACAGTAAGAGACCCCCAGGCTTTAGCTTAGGATCTGGTCCCGGGGCTGCACGGCTCCCCTCTGCGCCCCCATCCTCTTCCCGTCCCTCCCGCAGCCCTCTCCCAGATTTCCCCGAAGGTCCCCAAAAAGCCACCTGGCCAGTCGCCTCCAGCACTGAGACTATGGCCAAGTCCCAGAACCACCTCAGTCTCACCCAGGACCACACCCAAGCTCCACCCAAGCCCCAGGGGCAGGGAACCAAGATGGCAGCCCCGTACTCCCACAACTCCGACTTTGTGCGGAAGGCCAAAGTCCGTGTGAGTGCCGCCCATAGAGCTCAGACCGACATAACGTCCCAGCCAGAGGTTGAGGGGTTAGATCCGCCTCTACCGCTCTCCCAGCCCCAAGACGAGAAGGCCTCCACTTCAGGTAACGCCACCTTCATGGGGGTCGCTAGCACTGCAGCCAGTGGTTCTGGCGGGGCAGAAGGGACAGGGAGGAGGGAGATGCCTGTCAGCTGGCCAGCCACTGTGCCCCAACTGGTTGCAGCCAACCAGGCCTTGGAGGACAATGTGTCTGGGCTGGTCAGTGGCAGCGTTAGCCTGCCGGGGGCTAGCGGTAGCGTTCTGGTGGTGGAGGGCACTGAGAAGAGCAAGGAGGAGGAGCACAACTACTCTTTGTTCCTGACCCGCACCAGACTGGCTGGTAGAGCTCACTCCCAGCTGGAGGAGGAAGACGAAGAAGAGGAGGAGGAAGAGGCGGAGGAAGAGGTGGAGGAAGAGGA
>OMKZ01012250.1:2140-12831 GCA_900302535.1 Neoniphon sammara | reverse complement strand
CAGGGTGGTGTCCAATGCAAGTAAACACAACTTTGTGATTCCCTACCAGTGTCAGAGGTGCTGGTCTGTAGCTGACCCTGACCTTTGACCTCTGTACAGGGAAGAAATGAGAATAAAGAATGCACAATAAGAGGAATAAAGATGATGTATGATGCATAATAGTAATATGCATCTTTATTCCTTAACAAATAAAGATGCATATTATCAGTATCATTATTAGTATTATAATTGGCAGTAGTAGTAGTAGCATGATATGCTCATAGAAATGGAATTCATCTCTATTTCTATGAGTAGTATAGCCTAGTATCTGCATAATCTTATTATCAAGGCCTGAATGTAATCCTATAGTTCTATTAAGCACTGACCTAGAACTTGTTTTGTTTCCGTTTCGGTTTGTGGCTGCTAGATCGACAGATGAACCTGATGCTTTTGCAGTTTGCAGGTTTGTATGCACAGGACAGGACAACGTGCAATGCATGGTGCCTTCAGGCGCTGGTCGGAAGGCAGTTATTCCAACGCATAAAGTCGTATTAGGAAGTGTTCATGGTCAAGTACTTTGTTAACGCTAGCTAGTTAGTCTGCTTGATCTATTCCGTTTTCTTACTAACGTTTTTCCTCGATTGTATGAACATATAATAAAACCTGTGGTACCAAGTGATAGTTAAGCAAAACGTGATGCTCTAATCGGTGGTTGCTAAAAGTAGGTCGAATTTGTATTTACAAAAGTAAAGAATTTCCTACCAACCACTACTGAGACTCCTTTTCTCTGCCATAAAGAAATAGTAAAGGTCACCTCCAGTCGGAAATCTGTGTATCAGATGGCCACTCTTATTTACGCTGATTCCGATAGCACTTGAAGGCAGCGATTTTGTGCTTCGCCTTCATAGCGTCGTCCCTCTTTTGAACCCGGGGCTTTCCGTACAATAACAAACATGGCGTCTTCTTTAGACGTTCACGTCCGAATTTGTGGACAAGAAATCATAAAATATGACCTAGAAATCAAGGCTCTCATTCAGGTAAGGATTGGCAACGCGTTAGTGGTGATTTGTTTTGTGTTTATGTCGTATTTTGTTTACACGCTTTGAGTAAAACAAATTATCTGGAGACATGGACATAACAGCAGCATAGTTACAAATTTAAAAGACGTAGACAAACAGCATCCAGCCGCGTAGTTAGGTAATTAATTACAACTGAAAATTGCACAGTAGCGAAGTGTAACGTATCAAGTTTAGTATGTTAGATTTGTGTTTGATTACATTTCGCAGAAAGTTTGTGAGTTTGTGCCTCTGTGAATCCACGAGGATCAACCAGTCAGAGATGTAGATGCTGGGACTATCGCCGAAGAGACGAAATAATCTGAGCTAATCTGACAGCTGTGGTAACAGGGGCAGAGGAGCCAGATCACAGTGCCGTGTTTCATCTGTGGTCATTTAGCAGACGGTACACCACCACAGCAAGGGAATTACCTACTCTAGTAGCTGAAAATGTGAAATTTAAATAAGCACTGAAATTTAGTGTTAGTACAGTGCAAAACTAAAGTTAGTGTAGTCCAGATTTTTTGAAATAATGATTATGATTCAAACTTTTTAATTTAGTGACAGATATGAACAAAACTGCAATTATCGCCCAAAGGTACAGGAATATGGTTCATCCATGCGGATGGTTGCTAATAAATCAAAAGGTCTGAGCTTAAACAGCGAGAGACAAGGTGTTGCTGTCAAAGACATGGAGCATTAGAGGAAAAAAGGAGGCATGACACTCGCTGTATATGTTACTTTATAATGAAACATGATATTTTTGGTCTTTTCTTTATTACTAAATTAAGTAGCGTTAACATATATAGATCAAATGCCATGATGATTGTTAATAATAAACGAAATTTCAGAGGATATTTTATAACATTCTTAGTCCCCTGATCAACTTTGTACCATCAGTTATATGCAACATTCGATTGTGTGTATGTGTGTGTGTTACCTGTAGGACATCAGAGAATGCCCTGGACCTCAGTCTACTCTTGTGGAGCTCAACTCTCAAGTCAAAGAGAAGTTCAACCAGCTCAGACTCAGAATACAGGTCAGGCCTCAGTTGATGCTGTGTTGCACCTGACAGATTTTGAGCCTAAAATTGGGTATATATGACTTGGTAGTTCACATCAGTTCAAGTTCATTGTTGTTGTTGTTGTTGTTGTTGTTGTTGTTGTTATTGTCGTTGTTGTTGTTAGGACCTGGATCAGATGTCCAGAGAACAGGACAGAGAGACAGACAGACTGGCCCTCCAGGCAGAGACAGAGAGCCACCGAAAGCAGATGCTGAGGTATAGAAGCACACACACACACACCCACACTCACACTCACACACACACACATTGCTGAAAAATTATTTGCAACACATTTGGGCTGAGAACTGCCAATGAATGGATGCTGTGCATATAAACCATAAGCGACGGGAGCACTGAGCCTTTGGGAGTCTGGGTATTTCCTACTTTAAACTCCACCAACCCATCAACATCACTTATTGTCTTTGAATTGAATCCTAGCATGATGAGATGATACTGAGTTATTGTGATGCACAATTCTGTTGTTAATGATGAAGGCAAATGCAGAACAAAATCTCTCACAAAATGAGAGCTGAAACAAGCTTTACATTGCCCTGCAGTTCAGTGTGATTATTTGTCGCCAGTAACCAGACAGCGTGGCGGAAGGCCAACCTGGCCTGTAAACTGGCCATAGACAACAAGGAGAAGGATGAGCTGCTGTGTGGAGGGGAAAACCCGACCACCAGACAGAGGTAAGTAGAACCCAACTCTACTGAAGCTCTATTGGCAGAAACCGCAGATATCACAGACACTAAAAATGGTAGAAAAGTGCTCTGTTGCTGACACTGGACAGTAGGGCTGGGCGATATAGACAAAATCAAATATCATGATTATCTTTGCCCTTATAGATGTCGATACTGATATTGTGATGATATTCTAAGGATGACATCTGGTGCTTTCATAAGATATTATTCCACAAGAGCCTTACAGGGCAGTAAAAATATTCTTGCCTGACACACCTTTGTGGTGTCATTTCTTTAAATCCATGGTGTTTCTTCTTAAATTTAAAGCACTCTTTAGTCTCCTGATCTGATTTCTTTCGTGTGTGTGTGTGTGTGTGTGTGTGTTAGGAAGGCGACCAAGGAAAGCCTAGTGCAGACCAGCAGCAACATCACGGAGAGCCTGATGTCTATCAGCAGGATGATGTCCCAGCAGGTTCAGCAGAGCGAAGACACCATCAGCACACTGGGTAAAAAAAAAAAAAAACACTGCACTTCGTGTGTGTGTGTGTGTGTGTGTGTGTGTCTTTGCCATTGAGGAGAAGTGCAGTTTGTGCACATAAAGTAAAACCAGACTCAGTTACACACATTTTTCCCCTTGAAAAGCATCCTACATCATTTCTCATGCTGTTTCTCTCTCTTCCCATTTCCCATCTTCCTTTGCTCCTCATTCTCCTACTCCTCCTCCTCAGCCACCTCCTCCAGAACGGTGCAGGAAACCAACGAGGAGTTCAAAGCCATGACGGGAACCATCCACCTGGGAAGGAAGCTGATCCTCAAGTACAACCGGCGGGAGCTGACGGACAAGCTGCTCATCTTCCTGGCTCTGGCTCTCTTCCTGGCCACCGTCCTCTACATCCTCAAGAAACGCCTCTTCCCCTTCATCTAGCCAGACAGACAGACCGGTTATCCTGTGTTTCCAAGCTTGCCCTCTAAAGGGGAGCTAGCGGCCAGTGGCCTTCTAGGTGAATGTTTTTCTCTTATTTTAGACAGCGGCAAGTTACAGAGCATTACGTAGAGGGATTTCTGCATGGAAACTCCTGAATGTAACCGCGGACGACATGGAGGGAGTCCTAAGCAGCGCCAAGCCTTGGCGACCTGATGGACTGCGGCACATAGCGTGGCTCTCGGGTGAAAACCTCGTATTCCCAGAATGTTTCAAGAGCCAAGAAAAGCACCCTTGTCGTCAGCTTGACTAACATAAATAAAGGGTTTCATAAGTCCAAGGATGGTAGAATTTTCTCAACCCGTAGAGGAAAATGTTAATTTTAAATCTTAGCGGAAACATGAGAATTACCTAAATTTGAGTTATGAGGTTTTAACACAACAGAAATATGTTTACATGTTCATCTCATATTCAGAGCTAACCAGGGTCAATACAATAACATGTAACTGTCTTCATCTTAGTTTTTATTCATCTCTGAGTCTGTGTGTCTCTTTGTTTGTGTGTGTTCTCATCGGGTTTTCAAATCTGAGGGATCTTCTTCCTATGGTTATTTCAGGTCCAGCAGTAACTACAGTCACTGATAAGTTTACCTAGTGCCTTCCTTCAAATCCAATCAGATGTACAGGCTGATGAACCAGAACACTGTCTGACCCTCTGAAGGGCATTTCTCATGTTGTCAGTGATTGTTTAACTGTATATGAATACTAGACAAATAAAGTTGTGTATTTCCAACATGTTGAGTAATGCATTATTATACGCCATTTACAAAGATCTGCCAGTGGATGGCAGCATGCACAACATTATTTCACCATTAGGGATGCTAAATAGCGTGCTTATGTGTCCTGCCTGTTAAAATGAATGATTTTATGGAACATAACTGCCTTTATGAACTGTATTTACACACTCCTGCTCTCTGTCAAGTGACTTTATTGTGGTTTATTCAGTTCCAAGTAAACATGCTTATAAATGTATGCATACATATTCAGATAAAAACATTAAATTATACAAAATGTGATTTTTATGAAAAGCGATCGTTAGAAATACATATAGATTTATACATTAAGTGTGCTGCCTCCTCCTGCAGACTGCATCCTGAGTGTCTACAAGATGTTTGACAGACAGTTTGTTTCAACAGACTATATGGAAAAAAATCCTCATAAATAAAAAAGACTTAAATAGGTAGAATACTGATGCTGAATCATCAGCTGCACTTTAGCTGCATGGGGACGAATTCCCTGTAAAGTCTTTACCCGTGTTCAAGTCCAGAGATCTGTGTGTGTGTGTGTGTATCCTTGACCTTGCTGGAGTAAACATGCCATTACGGTTTATTGTTCTGTTGAGGTGAGGTAGATAGTTGGTTTGGTAAACCCCTCTGACAGATGAAATAAGTTGCCTTGCTTTACTTTCATGCTAAATACTGTAACACAGCTACTAAAACATCTTTAGCTCATTCTGTTACTACCATAAACTAGTAAGTGCATGACCTTTGTTTCTGGCATACCCTGCCTGCACATCTGCCTGTCTGTCTTTGTGACTGGCTTGATGCCAGCCTGTCTGTCTGTCTGTCTGTCTTGTCCCTGTCTCTCTGTCCTCCTCTGTCTACGGAGCGGTGATGTTTGTTGTCTCAGACGCAGAGAGATCAAACTCAGTAGCGTTGTCAGTCTGATTGACACTCCTCCTCTCCTCTGGATTGATTCTTCCGGTTGACTGCTGCTGGAGGCCCTGGCCAGTGACAGGCTCGGGTACAGTAGGGGGCGGAGCGGTTGTATTCTCTGTAGCATCTGATTGGCTGAGAGAGCAGGTGCTGCTGAGGCTGTTGCACAGCGCCCCCCAGTGTTGTTCGCACTGCCCCTGCAACCGCTGCCGAACCCAAGAGCTGACCTGTTCTCCACAACCCAACAGGAAGTTCACCAGCTCCACGTATGGCCTGGTGGGATGCACACACACAAACACACACACAAGCACACGCCAAATGTAAAAGATTACTGGCAGTACAAATAAGTGAAATCTCCATTTCTTGTCTAACAAACAAAATAAAAACACATTTTTGATTACAAGGTTTGAACTTTTCTTTACAGCACTGGCTTATACTGGCTTATCATTTAGTTATTGTTTGGCGTATGTTTGTGCAGCCCTCACCCTGGTGGGTACAGCAGGTGGAACTGGATCAGGTCGCCCATGGTGTCCATGTGGTCTTGTACTGCCAGGCAGAGCTGGTGTTTGGAGTAGCACTCTCTCTGGAGCAAGAACACCATTTCTCTCACCGCTCCGCACCGACGGCTCACGCAGCTGAACCGCTGGCGAAGGCCGAGCGCCATGCACCGCAACGCATCCTTCACAAAAGACTTACCCTGCAAAGAGAAGAAGAGCGAACATAACAGTCACTTTTAGTCACATTCACCTACATTGAGTGCACAAGGAGTCCAACCTGGATCACTGGTGGTGACCCTTAGCATACAGTTACACAGGAGGTGCAGGACAAAACACACCAGATTGTGCCATACAGTGTAGACAGAATTTACTGTGAGACATTGTACTAAGTGTAAACACACTACAGGTACATTCAGACCTAAATAATCGCTCCAGAACAAGACTTAGTTGTCACTGTGAATCATGAAGATCATGCCTCACCATAGAAACTCTGTGAAAGAACTTGAGGATTTCAGGCAGTAGTCTGGTTTGTGAATTTTGGTGCTACTTCCTAAACTTAGGCATTATCACCTGACTCTTTTGTGGGTTTACATGCAAATTTCTTGTTTTATTTGGACTGTGTGACAGTATTAAAAAAAAACATCCATCTCCACACATATGTCACATTGCAAGAGCTGCCCTGGACTATGACACGACTATCCATTGTTTGCTATGGAACATGGCTTGGGACAAAAAAAAACTTTCCTAACTGGTTATAAACGTGTGAGTATGTACATGTGTGTGTACACATACGTACATGTGTGCATGAAAGGATTAAATGTCTATAAACATTGTGTATGTGAGGGTTAAAATCATTTGCTACCCCCCACCTGTGAGTCATAACGCCCAGCGTTGTGCAGCAGAGTGAGACAGATGTGGTGCAGCCCCCGGATTTCACAGGAGCTGTTGTTGAAACACTGAAACGTCCCACAGCCGACATCCCCTGAACTCACTAAACAACTCTGGATTTCCGCTGAGAGAGACAGAGAGAGAGAAAGAGAGAGAAATGGTTGATAAATTTGATAAATATGTCATGTTTTGGTTTGAAAAACATATTTACTTTATTAATCTTGTGTCAAACATCATTTTAAAGATGGACTGTCAGTCTAACCAACAGACTGATTCATTAATTCATTCATTGACTGAGTGACTACGTGAAATGTAATATTATTATTGTCATGATCTCAAACTAAGAAAGATTTTCATTATAACTCATAAAACACTGATCAGTTTCAAATAATAAAATCATGAGGTTAATACCATAGGAAATATCAAGAAAAAAAAAGTATGATAAAATCACAATAAACTGATTTATGAGTACCAGAGACACTAAAAGTCACTACAGGATTATTACAGTGATACCAGCAGCTAAAAAAACATACTATAAGAGACCTGGCCATCCTGTTTTTATTGACTCCAGAGGACATTTGCATCTGAGTATCTGTTCCAAACCACACGTGCAACTTGTCACATCCTCTTGTACCTTCAACAGGACACTGGAAGCATTTCAATGAGATTACATCAATGGGGTTCGGCCCCTAGCGAATTCCTGTTCCAGGCTTTACAGAATGGCACAATTTCAAAACAGACATTTTGTGTAAAGAGAAAAATTAAACTTTGTGATGTTGAAACATTTTTGATTTTTTCAGAGATTCCACACTGTGTTTTTTCTTTTATGTAAACATCTTGGGAACAGTTCAATGATGTTTTCAGAGGACTTTAGCCTTTCGTACACTAGATAAGAGTCTATTCATAATATGCAAACTGTAGTGGACGTCTATATTTATTGACCCTTTCTCTGACACTAGAGCTGGAAGGTTCAGAGGCATCACCTGAGTAAACTGAAACTGTCCAGCATCACTAGACCAAGAGCTTTGTTTATGCATGAGGAAAAGAGATCTGTCACTACTTCTACCCAAAGTGCTGGAATAAGGGCAGACAGATAACGTGGTAGAAGAGATCATTTTAAAGTGATCTCTTCCATCTACCGCTTTTGTTTTTCAATTGTAGCTCTCTTCGCACACAGAATTACATAACTTAAGATTTGCTTTCTGGTGTTTGAAATGTAAATAATGATTAGTGCCAGTCATTTGTGCTAATGCGGGATTTTTTCATGTTTATCCTGCATAAACAATGATTTTCATTTTCAAAATGAAAATAGCACATATAGCACATATATACCATATATATATATATATATATATGTATACACACACACACACACACACACACATATGAACGTGTTTTCTAAACACGTTCATTAAAAAAATGAAATCCACAATATTTCTTACATAAGTACCACAAGGTCACTATAAACTCCCTGTGGAATACAAGGGACCCAGTATAAATCCCTATAGGGGTCGTTTTAATAGCTTTCGGTTTATCTGTCACCAAGGGGGCAAAATGCTTAGTGAAAGGCAGCGGAGGTGGTGGTGGTGTTGTCCTGCGGGTGCGGATCCGGGGCAGAGGTCCGTCCCGTCCTGCTGGTACGAAGGGAATGTGCTTGGACAGGAGCGAGCCCTCGCGCGCATTGAATTACAGCGCACAGACATTACAGGAAAGCGAGGCAGACCGGGACAGGGTCTGGATCCCCCCTTTTTTTCCTTCCTTTTCTTTTCGTTTCTTTTCTTTTCTTTTGATAGTCCTAATACTCAACTTAATATGGAGAGACGATAAAAAAAAGCCTAAAAACCTAGTATAAAGGTCTAGGTTAAGGTGTAGGGGTCAGGGTATGAGTTACAGTAATCTTAAGAGATGCAGCAAAGAAGCAACTTAGTTCAGCATCTAGGCTACAAACCTACTTTTTGTCACCTGATAGATCAGTATCAACACAGGACAATTCAAATAAAGTGATACCGGAACATTATGTGAATATTACAGTGATACCATATGAGATCAGTAATAAGAATAAGAATAAGAATAAGAATAATAAGGATAAACTTCAGTAAAGTCTCTGAAAATCACACCCTACTGATCCTACACGATTAAATAACTCTGGATTTGCTGATCCATCTATTCGCCTGTATGCCTAATTTTGACAAACAATAAAAATCAAATCATGCGCATAATCTGACAAAATGCCAAAACGCAGATTTAATGGGCAGAAAACACCAAGCAAATCTAAACTGTGTCTTTTAGTGAGAGAAATCAGATAACTAACCTACCTGTAGCTATGGCACATTCAGTTTTCGTGTGTATATCTTTTTCAGTATAAATAGTAGGACTTGCACAAATGTTACTAATGACATTAATGAAGGTCCCTGTTCCATTCAGGTCTAACAGAGCCACAGTCCTACTCATTGTTCATGCTGGCTCACTGGGAAGACTCTGCTGCACTTACATGTAACGGAACCTTCATTAATGTCATTAGTAACACCTGTGCTTGCCCTACTATTTCACGTTAAAATGGCAGCTGTGAAAAAGGTCTATAGAACTTTTTTTTGCACCTGTAGAGCCGCTGGGGAATTACTGAGACAAGTGAGTAGCAACACTGATAGCGCCTGATAGCAGCACCCAGAGCTGCTATCAAAAGGATGTTCTCCAAAAGAGGGAGACTGTGCTTTATTTGATAGAGTTTTTTTCCCCCCTCCAGCAACCCTAATCTGGCATAACAGTGAAGAAAAATAAGCTCCCACCTGTGGTTTGCAGAGAGAGGCGGTTTTTCGCTTGGCTCACTTGCTTCCCCTGTTCTTCATTTGGATCCGTCGTCAGAGTCCGCTGACAGGCCAGGAGCAGAAAAAACACAGCCGACAGCTTCACAGGCATGTCTGCGACAAATTCAGCTTCAAACGCTCAAAATGTTACAGGTGGTTTGTTTGTTTTCTTCTGTCTTTTAAGTGGACAAAACAAGAGTTGCCGAAGTGTGGAGAAGTTCCCCCTATGTGCGCGCGTTGGAGCTCTGCGCGAGACGAAGGCTGGGATATAAAGCTCCCGCGAGGTGCGCGTGAATGAGGGGAGCCGCGGGCTGCCTCTCCACCAATCACACCGCAGGCTTGAGCGCGTGCCACACGAACGTTACGATATTATCATTCACTGACCGAGAGAGAGAGAGAGAGAGAGAGAGAGAGAGAGAGAGAGAGAGAGAGAGAGAGAGAGAGAGAGAGAGAGAGAGAGAGAGAGAGAGAGAGAGAGAGAGAGAGAGAATGCATGGCCATTCAGACTGCAGAATTTATATATTCTGATAAAATGTTTGACTGATAGTTGATTGTGTCATTTACAAATGTGGTGACATGTCTATTCTATATTCTAGAATATGGAAATCTTTGTTCATTGGTACTACCATGTGGTTTACTGTAATTTGAATTTCATGTCAATTAAGCACTGTAGAATAGAATTGAATAGAACTGAACTGAGTTGAATGGACAGAGTGGGAGGAGTATGGAGTAAGAATGTGAATCACGGAGTCACAGAAACTCTCCCAAAAAGTAAAAGTGTTCTTATAAGATACCAAAGCGAGGCTCTCTCTCTGTCCCTCTGGAGCCAGGCTCATGAAGCATGAAGGTCAGCTGGACTGAAGAAATCAACACTCAATTAACCCGCCAGCCGTGTGTGTGTGTGTGTGTGTGTGTGTGTGTGTGTGTGTGTGAGGGTAAGCAGCTGCTGGCTTGGCAGTGAGACGTGCAGGAAGGAACGTATCTACAGCACCCAGAGTGAGAGGGAGGTCAATCTCTGTACCAGACAGAAGACAGGGGGGAAGAGAGAGAGAGAGAGAGAGAGAGAGAGAGAGATGCAGCAAGACAGAG
>OMKZ01012248.1:8937-22493 GCA_900302535.1 Neoniphon sammara | reverse complement strand
TATACAAAAGAAAGACAAAGACGATATCTCATAGTGAAAAAATGGAAATTTGTATCATTGTTGATTTAATTTAAATATTGAGGGTAAATGATGGTTGAAAGAAAGAAGGTTGGAACCTGTACACACAAAAGATTTTTCCTCAAGAGCAGGTAATTCATTCATTTTCTTAATGAGGAACTCAAGTAGTTCCACCTGAGTAATTTTCTGCACAAGTGCTTTTACTCTGTTTTGAGTAAAATTTAACTTCAGCCATAAAAAAAAGAGAGTTTTCTCCTCTTTAGTCCAGGCGCTGGAGCTCCTCATTGCCTTTTACAGTTAAAACTAATCTGTAGAGTTGTATGTTAGTGAAATGTGCATAGAGGCCTATTCATTATGGATAATGTTGTCATTTTCAGTCTGCTGAACTGTAAACTTCACCAAATTAGTGCAGTTGTAGCAACACGAGCTGACCCTGTTTGGCTGCACGGCTCTGAGTCTGGATGTGATCCTGGCCCCACTTCCTGTCAGACTGTAAATTATTTTGATGGAGTGTGTGCAGAGGCCCATTCATTATAGAAGGTGCTATCACTTGCAGTCAGCTGGGTGATTATTGGTGCTTTTTAAGAGTCTGAATAAACTTACAAGGATGCTCATTTGTCTTTCATATCTCACGTTCTGCACCACCACTTTGTCTTTCTCATCTTTTACTCGTAATTCATTCTCTCCTTTTCTCCTCTCTGCTTCTTCTTTCCTCTCCACCATTTTTGTTTATATTGTTTTGTTTTACTTATTCCTTTCTTTGCCTCAACACTGCATTTTGTTTTTGCCTCTCTTCTTCTCTCCCTTTGATACTCCTCCTCCTCCTCCTTCTCCTTCTTCTTATCTTATGCACCATTTGGTTCAACAATCATCCATTTTGATTCCCGCTCTTTTTCTTCACTATCGCTCCCTTCCACCTTTCCTCTTTGCTTGCTCTCTTTAACTTCACAGCATCGGTGGCTCGATCCCCATCGTGTTCTCTTATTACTCTGAGTTCCTGGCCCAGGAGAAGCGAGGAGAGCATCTGAGCTGGCTTTGCATGTTCTGGATGATCGGTGGTATCTACGCCTCAGCTATGGCCTGGGCCATCATCCCGCACTACGGTGAGAAAAAAACAGTGCTTGACATGCCCGTAGTCTGTAATTTTGTCCATGTTTTTCCAGCCTGAAATGTGAAGATAAGATTTGATGCATTATTAACAGAGATAACTACATTAGTGGTTCACAAAATGGAGTCTTGGGACACCCACGGGTGATGAAAGGATTAGCTTAATTTAATTTTATTTACTTCAATCACTAGAGCTTAACACAAGGAGGAAATGTACAATAAGGACTGATGTGATTAGTGGTTTCACTTTCTTCACTTACAGTGCAGACAGGCAGCAAAAATCTCATCAGATGGGACGAAATTGCTTTTAACCCACGCACATTGTGCTCTTGCGTTGCTTGTGGTGTCTCTGGCAATCCTCATCTGAAAATTTTCACCAGCAGTGCAGCCTTCATCCAATGAGGGTCTCTGGTCTAAAGCATGCACATTTAAGGGGTTTTCAACATAAAAAGTGTGGAAACACCTTGACTGCATTATCGTCATAGATATTTATATTGTATATATTTATATTTATATTGTCTTTAGCTGTAGTCAAGGCCACTTCAGTCTTGTGCAGGCCATTTTGAAGACCAGATCTAGTCCAAAGGGGGGTTAGACAAAATTTAAACCAAGACTGCAGCAAATTGAGCACAAAGCCAAAATAGACCACAAACAGTATACCTGTTCAAGTTTATTTAAAGCCTTTAATCACTGTTAAAAGTCTCCCAGGGCTTTACAGGCCCACAGTTTATAGAAAACAAAACGACACCCCCTGGCTTAAACTCTCATGACGGGCAAGAAAAAAACTCCCCAACAAAAACCAGGAGTTGAGAGTGGAAAACATGGAAGAAATGTTTGTAAGGATCACAGAGAGAGCAATAAGTGCCGAGTGGGAAGTTATTAGCTCAGATCAAATCCAGTAGAGTAAATGAAATCAAGTCAACACAAAACTAATCAAAGAGCGGATGATCAAGCGTGCAGACAAAGTAAGAATCAAGGGACGAGCAGCAGGAGCGCAGGCAGCAGAACACAGAGAGATGATCAACCACTGAACTGATCTAACTGGGGAGGAGAGGGGGATCCAAACACTTTTACAAGACACCTCTTTCCAAATATAAAACATTTAAGGAGTTTGCTAAGAATCTACAGAGACATGGAGGGGGTCTGAACTGTACCCTTCAGTATTCAGTTTGTTGCAGTTTTTCCTTTGCATACACAGGTTTCTGCAGGTTAAAGCCCTTAAATTGATTGAAATGCAGGGGAGAAGATAAACCAAACATCAATAAGATTACCTATGTTTTCAATATTTTTAGATAAGAAGGAAAAAGCTGAGTCAACACATATGAAGGGCTGAGACCAAGATAAGTTTGAATTTAATTAGGCCAGAGTACCACCATGTCAGTTGTGTTCTTAAAACTGGGTACAAGACCCTGCATTTAGCAGACTGTAGGATCTCCTGCCAGAGAGGCTACATTTTGGATGTCCTTTAGTTTTATTTTCACTGTAATGTGCCAGTTGACAGACAAATTGAGGTTAAAAAATTGCTTAATAATCCACTGGGAGTGTGTGTTCTTTCCGTCTCATTAACTTGCCTTTTGTGTCAAGCACCTGTCAGGATTTTGACACACATACAAGTCCATTCAACACAGTTCAATGCAGTTCAGCTGTATTGTCACGAGTGCATAATGAAATGGAAAAGGTGAAGACACATTTCCAACCAGAGTAAAACCAGAGCTTTGACAACACAAAACAAAACATGTGCGCTTCCAGTGGCGCGACTCTGTCAGCGATCCGTGGCTTGCAACTGTTTTATTGCTTTTCTGGTGCATTTTTCTTTTTTAGAGCATTATAATGTTTAAAATTTGAATTTGAAAATGGAGCAGAGAAAGATGAATCACTGCAATTTTAATATTAGCTGCATAAAATCTAGTGGTGCATAGAATCAGAGTATTACGGTGTTAATTACAGTAACTTCTGGATAGAGTCCAAGTCTCGCAGCTGCCTCTTTACCTCTGTTATTTCTGCTCAAGCCTCCCCTCTCCTCCTTTATGCAGGCTGGAGTTTCCAGATGGGTTCGGCCTACCAGTTCCACAGCTGGCGTGTCTTTGTGCTGGTGTGTGCCTTCCCCTCGGTGGCGGCCATCTCTGCCCTCACCACCATGCCCGAGAGCCCCCGCTTCTATCTGGAGGTCAGCCAGTCAGCTCTCACCATAGACAGACTGTTAAAATACTGTGTAAAAACATTTTCACTACCTGAATGCTAAAAAAGGCTCAAAACCAGATAGCAGCAGTGCACTTGCAAAATAAGATGCTTTTTCCCCCCAGTGTATTCAGAATATATACATATATGCAGTGTAAATACTAGAGCAGGCAGCTGCACTTGCAAGATAGGATAAATAACATACTGTTGAAGTTTATCATTTTTCAATACATTTTGAATTCTGGAATCAGAAGCAGGTAGTGTCCCTTGCAAGGTAAGATAGATGAGGCACTGCTAAAACACAGGTTTAATGCATAAATATGAAGGAGCTCACTTACACAGTTACTTAGCCTATTTTTCCAGTAATCTGTGCACTTTCGAAATTGTCCTGTTAAATGTGCACAATGCGCATGCATTATCAGACTCTACAGAAGATACCGTGTCATGTATTTCAATCACTGAAAACCTCCTGAAGATTTCTACTAGGAGTGGCAATAGTCTGAAGATTAGAGAAGTGGGCTTTTGTCTGATAGATCATTGGTTTGAATCTCATATCAAGGCAAAGTGAGGGAGTAAACTCTCTGTTCCCTCAACAACTCAACAACAACTTCAGCAAAACCCAATTACTTGGATAAATATACTTTTTAAAAACCGCAGTAAACTGTAAAGTTTAGAGAGTCTAGAGAGAGAAACGATATTTAGTGCGTCTTCAGACTTAGTGCTGTGCCTCAGTATTACACTGCCTACTGTGAACCTTTCATGCCTCCTGCTGCTACTTTAATTTCCAGGAGGGATACAAAATTGTTAGTTCTGACTAATATATTCATGGGAAATGTAATCATGTCACTGTGTTGCCTCCTTAGAACGGGAAACATGATGAGGCGTGGATGATTCTGAAGCAGGTTCATGACACCAACATGAGGGCCAAGGGCTACCCAGAGAGAGTCTTCTCTGTAAGTCACACCTCTTAAGTCCTTATGGTACATGCTGCATAAATTTGCATATTAATTGGGGGAAAGATTTTCTTGTAACTACTGGAACTACTTAGTGCTCTGAGATATGCAGGTAATGTTAATGCCTATCATGTATTATGTGAAGTACAAGTATTTCCATGTCTGTTGCAAGCATGTTGACACAGAAATACTCGGTAATTGCTAAATGAATTAGCTTCATAAATGACCTCAGCCTAAATGGTTATGTTAAGCATAATATGCTTAACAGATGATAATAGTGGGATGTCCGGGGGTTTTGATGTTATTAATGTGTCTTGTTTTTTGGTAAATGGTGGAAAATAGTGAGTATAGTGATGCATTCAAAGACAGTAGGAAATTGGGGTTTCCTCTGTAAAATGATTCTATGTTATACCTACCTGTGTTATTCTGTGTAATACCTTTCTGGGTCTCAGTTCATTAGGGTGCTCACCCCTGTAGTGAAGATAGGGTACAACAGGGATACTGAGACATACGTCACTTGTCTGAATGTAGCCAAGGGGGGAATGTCTGGCACAGCAGATGCCAGGGCGTGTGCCGTTATTTTGATTTTGTGCTGTTGTGAGTTGAGTTATCTTCAGTTTCTGTTGTCATTTGTTTTCTTCTTTTCCTATTCTTCTTGTTTTGCATACTTCCTGGTTTCACTGTAAATAAACGCCCACCTCCAACGAGCCTCTTGAGCCTGCCTCCTACTTCATAATTGACCCTCTGGCAACAACTATCTTGCACATAAATTTAATCAAAAGGAAATTAATAAATAATGCAGCGATACTGACTGAATGTTAATGCTACTGCTCCCCAGGTGACCACCATTAAAACAGTGAAGCAGATGGATGAACTGGTGGACATGGGCGACAGCGCCGCCTGGCACCAGAAGTGGAGGATGAAGCTCATCTCACTTTTCCATCAGGTGACATATGCTGTTGTTATTGTTATTGTTATTTATTTATTATTTAAACAGTTCACAGTCAATGATATGGATTGTTTATATGCAATTTTGTCTGTTTTTTTTTATAGTTATGTCTCACCAAAGGCTTATTTCTAATGATTGAATTCCAGATTGTTGTGCTGAAATCGAGGCAGTGCCAATAGCTTCAGAGCACATAATATTATCAATAACTCATGGATGCTGGTGAAGCTGCAGATGCCAGCTTTAATCAAACAGATTTCAATTCTTCGAAGTTCTAATCTTTTCTTGATTAATAAAAATACGAATGAGGACTTACCAAAGACTCGTGTACATAAGAATGCGTGCTATCCCCATTGAAATTATAGTCATGCCAACTGCGATCTTTATCTCACTTGAATTACTCTTGGCCCTGCAATGTAGACGACTGACTTTCATACATTTTCAAGGACATAAAATGGCTCGTTTAACATGAAAAATGTCCAGGAGTTCAAACATGTTGTACATCAAGAAGTGCGTGCCTCCGACGCCTGCACAATGTACTGTAGAATGTACCAGGACTGTCAATGGAAACCAAATATTTGCCAAAATATTCACACAAATATACTATTAAACCTGGACATCATAGGCTGGATATAGAGGCTCCATTTTATTATGATTATGTAAGAGACAAACTTCAACCAAAAATCTGCACAACGGCCTTTAGGTCCACGTCGTCTCAATGTATTGTCTTAGCGGGCGGTGTGTATTCAGTGACGGGACATGTGGTTTGTCTGTGAGTCCCTGCTGCTTGTGTTTACAGCGGCTTTGTGTGCTGCTGAGGCTGACTCAGTGTGTACAGTCTAGACTTGGAGAGGGATTCTGAGACTTGGTGTTAGTTCCTCGCTGCTGAGACTTCCACTCAGAGATGTCTGGTGGTGTATGTTTACTTGCTCTCTCTGATTTATGTGTGTGTGTGTGTGTGTGTCTGTGTGTCTGTGTGTGTGTTCATACGTGCTCCTCCAGGTGTGGAGTAACTTCCAGACCGTTTTCTCCCCTGAGTATCGTCGCACCACCTACATGATGATGGCCGTGTGGTTCTCTATGTCCTTCAGGTAAGGTCGGAAAGAACAGAACAGCACTGCTTTGGGTTTTTCTGGGTGTTACTGTCTCTTACACACTGCCAGCAGCCCAGAAACAGTCACTGAAATCAATTCATGTGCTATAGTCAGAGAAACATTAGATGATGATAATCACAGTAGACTAGTTTCTTAGTTTGCTGGTGTGGCATCACTTTTGGGTGACATCGCTCAGCTGTAGCCAGTGTATTAGCGTTGCATTGCCAGAGTTAATGCTTATACATCCTGTATGATCTCCTGCACAAACAAGGAGGCCAGGCTGCACACATCGGGTTTATAGATCTAGAAAGTGAAGGTGAGTAATGTTTGAGTGGCTTTAACCACTGATTTTAATTTGTTCTTTTATAAAGCATTAAAATGACACAAAGCATTGAAATTAAAAGCTTTTTTAAGCAAGTAATCAGCCTGTGCTCAGTGGTGTTAATCTATTTGATCAAGTGAAGACTAATTTAGTGCTCGCCCCCTGTGAGCGTCTTGAAAAATAATGTAATAAAATCAGTTCACCAATATTGGCTCGCTAGAGGAATCAAATGTTTTCTTCTTGAAGACGGAGTGCCTTGGTTTTTCATGGTCGTCTGCACTATTTGAACATGTTTGTGCCACAGAGACAAGACTTCTAGGATTTTGGTTTTTCAAAGCATTAAGCCCAATTGCAATAGAAAAGTCCAACAGCAAAGTCTAAATCAAGTAATTATGCCTCTATTAGCAATTAGAGAAATTTGAAATGGATAAAGTAATAGGAGCAAAAACTTGAGGCCATCTGCTGGCTTTTAACAGTTTCTACCAGAGCATTACAGACATGCACAGTTTAGCAATGACCTAATGAAAATCCTACAGTGTCAATAGCATAAATTAAATTAGCTGCATGGTTGCTACTTGCAACTGGGACAGGTTGACAAAAATGTTGTGATTTATTTAGAAAGATGGACTGTAAGATGTTGCACTCTGTTTCTGTGGTTGGGGGCATTGATGTCAACATGGTGGTGGTGCTCAAGAGGATGCAGCCTCTTTGATCAGAATAAAATAAGCAAATGACAGGACAGCAGAGGCAGAAAAGACAAAGACAGAAGCTTTGGTAAGCCAGAGGTTCATTGGATGTAGCTGACATTTTTTATCCTGAGCAGCTGACAGTGAAGGCAGAATAATCATGAATTCCTTGAACACCAACATTATATCCATCCAGCAGTGAGGATGATGATGATCACAGCCGTGGTGTGCAGACAGAAGATGTGACAAATATTTCTGTGCTCCTGGATTATTGATGAACGCTGTTCATATGACACTTTTACACTTTGTCACACAAAACACATCTACCTTCCTGACAAGGCCTGTTCCTCTTCATTGTGACAGCAGCACTCTCTCTCTCTCTCTCTCTCCCTGTCTCTCTCTCTCTATCTCTTCCTCTCCCTCCTTCTCTCTCTGTAGCTACTACGGTCTGACAGTTTGGTTCCCAGACATGATCAAGTACCTGCAGAAGCAGGAATACGCCTCGCGCACCAAGGTCTTCATCAAGGAGACGGTAGAGCATGTCACCTTTAACTTCACTCTGGAGAACCAGGTCCACCGCCAGGGAGAGTACTTCAACGACAAGTGAGTCCACTCCTTCATGTTAAATGGTCAACGATATTGAATTGGTTCTTACAGGGGTAAAAGACAGTTTAGGTTAAATCCTGATGATTTAAAGTATGATTTAATGTATTGTAGCCACGTGGATTTTTATTTTTTATTTTTCCTGTGAATGGAGGATGATTGACAGTGACTGACAGAAGCCCCAGTTCTGAGAAGTCAACAAAATAATACATTCAGAAAATGTAAATGCTTTGTAGTAGATGTCAAACAGAATGAAAAGGTGAATGAGGCCTCAGCAGTTTTGCTTTAGGCTTTTAATGGATGAAAGCCCGGCCGAGGTGCTCAGCAAGTTGGCCTTTGATGTTTCTTTTGATCGAAACTGAAGTTTGAATCTGATAAGAGTTGTTAAATCCCGCTTGTATTGTTGCACTAGAATATCAGATGGCCTAGTAGCATCTGCTCTGATATTCAAAGATGTTCCTAAAAACCTCTCTCTCTCCGTCTCCGTACTCCTTTTCTCCCTGTATCGCTCTCCCTCTCCCTTCCACACTTCCACCTATTCATGCCCTCTTCTGTCCATCTCATTCTCCCTCCATCCCTCTCGTCCTGAGCAGGTTTATGAACCTGAAAATGAAATCTATGGTGTTTGAGGACTCATTGTTTGAGGAGTGCTACTTTGAGGACATCACGTCCAGCAACACCTTCTTCAAGAACTGCACCTTCATTGCCACCCTCTTCTACAACACAGGTTGGCCACTCCCACACACACACACACACACTCACAGCCAATCATATTTGCATGCACATATCTGCCCCTATTCTATATCTTTTCAATTAATAGTCCTTAAACAATGTTCTTTTTAGCACAGCTGTGTGCACAAATTCAGCTCTTTGTCTCTGCTGTCTGCAAGCATAATCTTATTCAGGGACTGTTTAATTTTACTGGCGTCATCTAGAATAAACTCATCTGCAGGTACACAATTATTGCATGAATATTTTTTTTTTGTACAGAACAACATATTTGTTATGCCTGTCTTTTCTATATTCCTTGAAGGAACAGACACCTTACAGTATTCTCCAACTTTTCTTTGGTTGTTCTTCTCTTTATCAAAGCACGAAATTCAGCTCCAACTGCAGAAGTGGTTTATCCTCATCAAAATAGCTAAATTACTTTCCCTTTCTCTCTCAGTCTACTGGCCCCCCACCAAATGTAGCATTGCGGAGCGACGTCTCCTAGCAACCCAGACCCAATCCTCCATTACTTCAGCTGTAAAATTGCAGAGCTGTCTTTCATGTCGAACTGTGCAATTGATTTTTGTCTGCCAAAACAACAAAAAGATGACACGTGCATAAAAAAATTACATATGTGTTTGCATGTGTGTGTGTGTGTGTTTATTAACATGTTTCAGGATATATGCTGTTGTTTTATCTTTGTTCTTTGTGGAAAAGGGTGTTATCAGCAATAGATTAAAGCAGCTGTGGCTATCTACACACACACACACATATACACACACACACACACACACACACACACACGTTATCAGTGCTGTATAATAGATATGTCAGCCAGTCCTTCCTCTTGCTTTGTTAGTTGTTTACAGTCTTAAGGCCAGTCAAGCAATCACTCAGAGCTGCTATCAGTGCAGGGCAGGAGTTCCTCCTTCAAATGGGAATTAGAAACTTGTTTGCTTATTATGGCTTAATCCTTCTTTGGGCTCCCTACTCTGAACCCCAGGCTGGCAGATAGTTGCCATAGCGCACCTTATCACAGTGAAGCGTGATAGGAACAAACCACATCACAAATTCAGGTGGGATGTACAGGTGTGTGAGGCGTCATGTTAGCCTGTGTGTGCAGAGTAAACTGATACACACACAGGTAGAGGAGACTGTTATTTGTGCTGATATCAACGCAATATTCCACCCATTCAGAATATGGGCGTTATTCAGTTTTATTGAAACTGAGCATAAATGAGCAGATTATTTTGAGCTTTGAAGCTGCACTAGGCAAGATTTAAATGTGAAGACTGGCAAAGGGTGCTGCCTGCATACTAAAGGTAAACTGGAGACAGGTCTAGCAAAAGCAGTGTTCTTTTTTATTTCCTAGAGACAAAACAAAAAGAAGGGTCAGGGTGCAAGTGCAAAAAACAGGAGTGAAAATAGCAGAGAACAAGCAAGTTTTCAGCTCTTTTTTTTTCCCTTTCTGCACCAAATGGCTAGTCTGAGCACAACAATCTGTCTTAACAATACTAAATTTTTTATGAAACACCTGTCTTATCAGCCTGAATCACAAACAACAGAGAAGAGCGTCCCATTACACTTCTCTCTTTTTTTCCCCCAGCTCAAATCCTGGTGTGGGGCATGGGCACTTCTCTGCCTGGAGGAAGTGACAAATTGAAAGTTCAGGATGAAATATAGACTGTGTCCTAACCAGCAGTGAGCGAGCACTCTGTCCAGAGAGAGCCGGATTCACCCATGTTAGATCTCTTTCTTGTTATAAAGTGATCACAGGCTTGCCTGCTGGGTAAATGTGCAGTTTACTCACGTCACATGACGCAATTTCTGGGTATTGAACTTCAATTTCTCAAACGGTTATCGCTCATTGCCTGAACCACCAATGTGTGAAGTTGCCTATAGCTTTAACAGAAGATAAATCATTTCGCTCTACAGCAAGAGAAAAAAAAAGTCTGCTGGGCGCTGCATTGCAATCAGCATCTTTTCTCTCCATCCTGTCAACACTCTGAGGCACTCATCCACTCCAGGTTCTACTAATGAATCCATTTTCCTGTTTCTGTCCACCTACCCATTCCTCCCTGAATCTCTATTTATTTCCTGTTCTCTCTCTCTCTCTCTCTCTCTCTCCATCCTCTCCTCCCCTCCTGTCTCCTCTCTCCTCAGATCTTTTCAAGTACAGGTTGATCAATAGCAGGCTCATCAACAGCACCTTCCTGCACAACAAGGAGGGCTGCCTGCTCAGTGACATCAGCGATGAGAACAATGCCTACATGGTCTACTTCGTCAGCTTCCTGGGCACCTTGGCCGTGTTGCCCGGCAACATCGTGTCAGCGCTGCTCATGGACAAGATTGGACGGCTGAGGATGCTCGGTAATAAGCGGGCGGGGTCGCGGGAGGGGCATACACCTTGTATGGCGTCATCTCGATTGAGAAAAAAACAAGAATGTGTTAACCCACGCTGTATTTTTATAGAGTACATTGTGTAATATTGTCCGTCTGGATTTTTTTGTGCTTTTTTGGGCTTTTTGACAGCAGCTGGCTGTCTGAGAAAAAATATTTTCAAGGCAACCATGAGGTAGTGCGTGGTCCACATTCATTCACATTCAGTTTCCTCCTACAATCCAAAGACATGCGGGTCAGGTGGATGGGAGAAATTGGACCGGTGACCTGTCCAAGGTGTTTTGCTGCCTTCTGCCAAATGCATGTTAAATTTAACTAGTTCCATGTGACCCTGAATATAAATAATTGAGTAAAAAATAACAGATGAAGGAAAAATCTGAGTAAGTGAGAGCTTCCATATCCTTTCCACCTATTGCATCAGCCAATATGGTGGAAAGTTCCACTCAGACAGATATAGGTGGTTCTTGTCAACGGTTGCTTTTGGGATCAGAGGTCTGATAGGCTTAAATAAATTGAATATTTCTCATTTTGGTGGATTTGCATAGAGCACTCAGGTGGGAACATATTCATGATGCATTTCTTGGAGGCATGCACTGTGCAGTGTAACTATACTCCACTTCCTGGGATAATTGTTGTCTGAATTTTAAATGATTTCCCTGTTTTCCCACACCTCTGTTCCTCCCCCTCCCTCTCTCCAGCTGGCTCCAGTGTGATTTCTTGCATCAGCTGTTTCTTCCTGTCCTTCGGTAACAGCGAGTCAGCCATGATTGCACTGCTCTGCCTGTTCGGGGGCATCAGCATCGCCTCCTGGAACGCCCTGGATGTGCTGACCGTCGAGCTCTATCCCTCTGACAAGAGGTAGGCATTTTAAATGTGCACTGAAATCTCACTGACACCTTGGAGGCGAGGTCAGTGGAGTCGGATTCGTGTGACGTCAGACGTGGTGCCCCGTAAGGATTGGCTGGCTTGGAGGGATGGATGAAACGGTGGAATGAAATCATCGGTGGTGTTTGTGATGTGAAGCGTGGAGGCGTCTTATTGCCACCACATGGCTGGAACAGGATGTCCTCTTATTTCCTCTGTCCTCTCTTGAATGACAGCCCTGCTTTTAAAGGCCGATTGAGATGGAGCCTAATATGAATCAAAATATAGGACTGTTGATGTCAAAAATGATTCAAGGAGTTTATGAAAGCACGAACATACATGTTTTGTACCTTTACATTCATCATTAGAGAAGATTTTGTGAGGTTTCATTTTCCATAATGCAGTTCCACCTTGTGGCCATAGAGAGTCCCTGCAGGCTCCACTATATTTTATGGACATCAAGACCACCTTTGCATTTAATTTAGCGAACCACAATCATACTTGTCCATCACTTATTGCTGTGCATTCTGTGTGGTTGTCTTATACATAGTGCAGCCCAAGACAAGTTTCCTTTCTGGGAAAGTAAAATTTATAAAACCAAAGTCAACTCACAAATGCTAGCTGCATAAGTATGTGCAGAATATGGTTTGGTAGCTGTGAAGGCTATTTTACCGCCTTTCATGCTCAAAGAAATACTTGGACCTCATTTACTTTTGCTAAAATTACTGTTTTACTCCATTATAATTACTTAAAATTTATGCCTTTATAGCAAATGGGTTCTGTGCTCAAAGGTAAGAGATTTTTGGGTCCACTTGTTATTAATTCAAGGTGCTCCAGTGAGACACAAGTGACCTGGCTGCTTGAACAGCCAGCGGTCTTTATGTTTTACATGTAAGGTATTTATCTCCTTGTACTGTGGTGCATCTTTCAGGCAATCGTTGTCTTCCACTGTACTTGGGTTCTGCCTTCTGAGCTGTCAATCACAACTGCTCACAACAAACTGATTGAGTAGAATTTGAATGCACCTAGAAAAAAGGAGTTCATCTCAAGAGCAGAAAAATCAATGGATTTTCTGTAATTTTGGTGAAATGCCTGCCTAGTATTCACAAGACATAGATGCCCATGTGTAGCAAGTTTCACATTTTTTCAACCTAAATTGGAGGGGATTGGGGTAAATGAGCTGTGACTTCTAAGCTAGAAAAGCGTATTCTGTACACACTTATGAAAAATAGTACTGATGAAGTCCTTTAATCTCAAACGTTATATTTTAGCTTTTATAGACAGACAGCAACATGCATCAGTTTTCTCTCTAGGGAGTACACATACATGGCAAATGCACCTCTTGTATGAAAACTTATCCAACCAAGTCACAAACAATCAGTCAGCATAGAAGCAAAGCACCCGGCCTGATGTACAAAGTCAAAGCTGGATCTACCATTGTTGTTATTTTTTTTTCCTCTTTCTAACTTGGTATTTCTTGGTATCTTTCTCTCTCTCTCTCTCTCTCTCTCTCTCTTCTCAGAACCACGGCGTTTGGCTTCCTCAACGCCCTCTGTAAGCTGGCGGCTGTGTTGGGCATCAGCATCTTCACCTCCTTCGTCGGCATCACCAAGGCCGTGCCCATCCTCTTCGCCTCGGGGGCGCTGGCGGCGGGCAGCTTCCTGGCCCTCAAGC
>OMKZ01012247.1:84196-105770 GCA_900302535.1 Neoniphon sammara | reverse complement strand
CAACATGAGCTTCAGCAGGGCCTTCAGCATGAGCTTCAGCAGGAGCTTCAGTAGGAACTTCATCAAGACTTTCAGCAGGGCCTTAAGCAGGAGCTTCAGTAGGGCCTTCAGCAGGACCTTCAGCATGGCCATCAGTAGGAGCTTCAGCAGGAGCTTCTGCAGTACCTTCAGTAGGGGCTTCATCGGGACCTTCAGATGAGCCTACAGCAGGGCCTTCAGCATGAGCTTCAGCAGGGCCTTCAGCATGAGCTTCAGCAGGAGCTTCAGTAGGAGCTTCATCAAGACTTTCAGCAGGGCCTTCAGCAGGAGCTTCAGCGGGGCCTTCAGCGGCACCTTGAGCAGGAGCAGTCAGAGAAGCTGACTGCTGTCAGTGGAGCTGGATCAACAGAAGAGACCATTTCTGGACTTGCTCTTGTGTCCTCCTCCGGTCAGGACTGCTCACTTGAACCTCCATTGACATTAGTGTAGCTTACAGCTTCCTCTCCTGCAGCTAGCTGTGCTGCAATGAGGGCATGACATATGGGAGGCTTGCTGGATGGACCCAGAGGCCCTGCAGCACCCTGGCCATGACCTGCATGGCCACCTCCTGGGTGGCGAGGAGGCTGGAGCTGGGCTCCTGCTGCTGCTTCTTCACCAGGCTCCTGATCAGGATCTGAGGCTCCCTGAGTACAGTCATTCAAAACAAGTTGAAATACACTTCAGTGTGTCACTCACACATCACCACATACTATCACCGTGTAGTTTAAGTGATAATTTATTGCAGATAAATGTGACTTACTGAAAACAGGGACTGTCAGCCTCTGGTGGGTTGAGCACCATCCGGGCTTCAAAGTCGATGTCCCTCATCTTCATGCTGACGTTCACTTGCCATGTCTGAAGCAAGAGATGACATGGACCAATCCAATTTGACATATGTACACAACAAATCTAGCATTGTGTGATCATTTACTTAAGTCTTTTCATGATTATGGTCATACCAGCATGAGGAAAGGCTGAAAGCAACAGAAAGCAAATAGAAAGGTTTTCACAAATTAATTAAATTTAATGGCCAGGTGCGACCACACATACAAGGAATTTGACTCCGGTGTACAGTAGCCTCTAGTACTTACATTTATCACTTACCAATATATACAACAAGCTATATCCTGACTACGTACAAGTGTTATGGAGCAAAAGTAGACATGGAATTTCAGGGCTGATAATGATAACAAATAATTATCTGTTTGTCATGGTCAGTACCAATACGATAACTGAAAACACTACATTCTGCATTTGTAGAAATGTGAAGAGGACAATAAAGGCTAGCTTTATTGTCCTCACATTAATTATGATACACTATACAACAACCAACATGTAGTGCCTGTTTAAAACAATGTCTAATGATAGCCAGTCAGAAAAGATAAACATTTATAAAAGAAATAAAAAATTCTGTCATCAATGTATTTCCCCAAAATGACTAAAATGTAAGGGTAGAGAGCCACAGAAGAACCACAACTGTTGGAAGAAAAGGCTCCACATTATCGGATGTATTTATCAGCTGAAATTTTATTACCAGAACAATAACATTAATTAAATTTTCATATTTATCTGAGGATAATATATTGGCCATCGTTTGTTATAAATAAAAAGTTGTTATGGCATAAAAGTTGTTATGGTACAGACGTTCAGCTCAAAAGTTCTGTTATGGTTCAAACATTTTTTTTCCTTCGGCAAAAGTTTTGTTTTGTCTACTCATTAGAAACAGATTACCTTTATATGAACAAAGTTAATCACAGATTTAGGTGTGTATTGTCTGTCTGTCTCACCTCTCCCTCAGAGTCTTCCTGCCCGTCCGTCATGTCCTCGGCTGTCAGAGCAGAAAGGAGCTGGTCTTGCTGCTGAAGCCTCAACATCTGAACCAGCATTTTCCTCTACAAGAAAGCAGGAAAAAAATCTGAGGTTTTAGGTATTAGCATGAGAGACACTTGACCAAAATTCATTAGGTGTTTCATTTTGGTGTGGGCCTGAAACATAAAATGGTTCTTACCTGTGAGAGATAATACTTGCTCTCCCAGCAGATCTGCACAGTCTGTTTGTAGACTGGCGCACAGAACAAAGCCTTGAAAGAAAATGAGATATTATCATTAACATTTTAGCTACTCTTTTTTAAACTACAGCACAAAATGTTTACATTTTAACAGCAATAAAAAAATCTTCACATACCTCAATGGGCCTATAGATGGCCGGGTCTTCAGTCCATGGATGTTCTTTTACTGGATATGAAATCAAAGCTGTAGCAGCAACGAAATTATCAAACCAAATCATGACTTCAGAGTAGACGTAAGAGTACTTGAACACACTTGATTGTTGTGGTACAAATGAGCTGGTGAAGTTTGCTGATTGTTTTACTTGAGACAGAATGGAACTCTCACTGAGTCACAGTAGAACTCGACTCTTTATGACACATAGAACCCATTTGGTTCTGCTGTCCAGGCAGAGATGAACAGAGAAAATGCAATGAAAATATGAAGTGAAATGTGAAATATGAAAATATGAAGAAGTAATCACAGAGGAAAACATTTTTTACAAGGCAACACCTGAATACATATTAAAGCCTATAAAAGCACCTTTTTGACTGTGATAACACTGGTCAATATGGCAAGGTAACATATGCCAAGTGAATACACAAGCAACATTTTGAAGCTATGGCGAGGGAAATGATTGCTTACACCAGGGATGGGATTGGAAAATTGGAAAATCGATGTAGAAACTATATTGTGGTTATGAGGATTAAAAATACTATAAAATATTTTAAACTAACATTCATTGCCTAAAAAATGTGCTCTCGATATCAGAAGCGGGAGTATTGTTTTCATTCCTGTGTGTGTGTGTGTGTGTGTGTGTGTGTACAGAAAACTCAAACAGTTTTAATTTGATTTGTACCACACTTGGTAGAAGTCCAATAAAAAGTGGATTAAAACTTGAAATAGTTATAGTAATTAAAGAGTGAGGTATGAAAAAAATGCAAAAAGTAGTGTACAGTTTGATAATGAAATGCTTTAGGACCATTAATTTGTGTTTAATCGTAAACATATGTGTATCTTTCCATTATAAATATTCCCTTTTTACTAGCACTGGGCTGAAACTTTGACCTTACCCTGTGACCTTGACCTTTGACCGATTCTTCTCGAAATTGCCTCTCTGTTACTCAGTTCTGTTGTGATTTATTAGTGTTTCCTGTTTTCTTAAGTTCCTGTTTTATTGAGTGATTTATAACAACTTCCTGTTTTTCTATGTTCTATTTGATTGTTAAGCACTTTGTATTACAATTGTATGAAATGTGCTATACAAATAAAGTCTGATTGATTGATTGATTGATAGGTATATATACAGGGTTGAAGGGGTTAATGATCAGTGCCGGTGACAAAAAAGATGCTCCCTGGAGGAACTACCTGGTCCCCTCTGTGGAGGGGAACAAACACAAAGAAACAGAGGATAACCGGAGGTGGTGGTGCTAAGGTCCAGGCTGAGGCCGTAGTTGTGCCAACTGAGCCAGACGGTCTTTCAGCTCACTGCACTGCTCATGGAACCGTTTCCCTGGTGACTCACAGTACGCTGGGAGAGATCACTATCATCCACACCAAGGTGCCACCAGAAACTCAGATCAGCCAACTGTAACCATGAACAGTACAGGAGCCAGCATCATTTCCATCCCCTTCTCTCTCCCTGTGCCCTGTGCAGCCTCCTCCTCCTCTCTCCCTCACTGATCCTGTCTCTGAAGCCATTTTGGCTCAGTTTCAGAGACTGAGGATGCTCCTGAGATGGACATGTTGGAGCCTGATGTTCAGAGAGTGATTGTTGTTGAGGATTGTAGTACAAAACAGACAGCTGCTGTCTGAGCGCTGTTTCATTGACATGTAAATGTTAAATGACAATAAAGGCAATCTTCTTCTTCTTCTTCTTCTTCTTCTTCTTCTTCCAAGAGATGGACAGCAAAAGATAATTAAGTATTATGAAGACTGAGGAAGCCTCAGCTGAAGACACATTTGAATTTGAATGTAAATAATTTCATCTAGGTATAGGGGGTGTAAAATCTATTTCAAGCTTGTCTTGGCAAGTTTTTGTGTTCCACCTGCTGGTGATTCTGATTTGTTTGGCTTTAACAGTGTCTGAATATGCCTTATAACTGACTTAACATTCTGATAGACCGAAATCAAATACTTGAATGAAGATCAGCCTTCAATGTGATGTTTATCATTTATCTATTTTTGTATTTTTTGCAAGTTTGAGAATCTGTTGAGTCATAATACCATTTTTAGACTGCCATACCTACAATCTCAAAAACTCAGTGTCAAGTGCAGATAGGCCTGCATATCATGGAAATGTTGATTCATGTACATGCACAGTGTTTAATTATACATGGTGACATCAGTGTTTCAGAGGTGAGGTCAACAGCAGCACAGTAGAAGCATCAGCTAGGATATAATATCTTTATTGTCCATTCGCACAAGCATACAGGTCAAATCAAAGGTCAACTGTTATTCCTTCTGGAAGAAGCTTGATATGTCGGGTGGCTGACCCTTCAGTAAAAACTTTGGTCTGGCTCACACTAGTGAATGTAACACAACACTAATCTATACACAATGACATGCTCTAGCAACTGGCCATTTGGAAGGTGCACTGCACTAGTAAACCTTCGATGAGAAGTTCACAACACAACACTGCACAAGATGGGTTACTGATGATGCACATTTCCTTAAGATTACAGCCCTGGAAATATGGAGCAAGGGTTGCCTTGTCAGTGCTCTTCATTCAAACACTATAAACCGCAGCTTAAAGATCCAAACATTCAAAAACAATATTACACTGTTAATCCTCTGAAGTATTAAATAATAATAAAACCATAAATGAAAACTGTATAGAAAAAAATGCAGTGGGTGATGAGTCGGTATGAATGTTTTTTAACAGTCAACACTTGATATTTAACATTGCCCTTTATCAAGAAGAGTCTCTTCCCATTTGTGACTATAAAATTCTTTTTCATTGTGGCTGGAATGACTTCAGTTTCACCATGAAACTGAAGATTTGGGAAGCCCAACAAATACAAATGAAGATAATACATTCTTGTAACCCATACACACTATGGATTGAACATAGAATCTAAATCTTTTATACAGCAAACTAAAAAATTAAATATTAAAAAACTTTAAAATATACAATGAAAACTACAATAAAAACAAGTTGCATTTGACTAATAACAAATGATAATTGTACAAATCATGCAGTGCTTGTTCTCAATACTAACATCTGATTCAGTACATTTCTCCAATCAGAAAACCTGTGGGTCTGATTTCAGCATGAAAGGGAAATGCAGCTATCCTCTAAACAGAGGTGAGGGCAAGAGGGTCTGCATCCTAGCTAGGTTCAAATATGCTCAATAGGAAAGCAAGGGCACAACCCTGACAGACTACAAGTGAGCAGTGAAACATTCTACATCAGCATATGCTCCTCTTGATATGCTCCATGGACTGCAGCAGGTATAATCTGGACATACTGTGTGATGGGGAACCTAGGCTGGGTAGTGCACAAAAAACAATACATGGCAAGGTGGGTGAAAGGACGGTTGGTGTAGCATGCCGTGATAGATTCGCCCCTCCATGCTGCATTTCTTCCTTGCGTTCTGCTCACTTCAGATCCCCTTCGTCACCCTGGATGGTCTTTTTAATGCGCAGCAGCAGGGTGGTGTGCCACTGGTCCAGGCGTGAGATTGAGTCAAACTCCTTCACCTGAAGACAGACAGGAAGCGCACAGATAAGACTGGGTCCAGTCACAGTCACAGCTCCACTACAGTTTTGCCTACTCCATTTTAGCTTGACATATTACATATTGGTCACATTTTTGTACTTTGAAACAATGTCACTATTTTCATATATTGCTTACACATCTGTTTGCAGTGATGTGCAATTCTTGCCACAAACATCATTCAATACTTTTTTTAAAATTCATTTTGATATTTTTGCTAATCCCTGGCATAAGAAACCCAATGTTCATAATAAAGACGCGAACTGTGCCTTTTCTGACTTTGTGTCAATTTCGATAAACCTTTGTAGGGAATAAATTGCACATGTTTACAGATTAGTATAGCATTAATACACTGCATCTGGCCATAACTGTTCACACAAAGTAGAATCCATACATTTGTTTGAGTTTGGGGTCCAGCCTTCCTTTCTTATCAGGGACCCACATAACAGCGGGATTTCTGTGCTGACCAATAGGAATGTATTTACTTAAAATTTCAGACAGCAGAACAAATGTAATCAGATCAGTGTCTGTGAAGGATGCTGTTAGGAGATATCTGAACGAGGCCTAGTTTGAGAACTTCCTCAGGGTACACAAGACTTACTGCTTCTGTGAAAGCTTCGCTGTTCTGTTCCTCATGAGCCTCCAGAAGTTTCTGTCAAATAAGAAAAAAAATGTAGGTTAGTCACAGAAACAGAATGGATTGAGGGGCAAAAAGGAAGGCTTTTATCGAATTCCTCCAAGATCTCAGCATCTAGCTACCTTCAACAGCTTGCATTCTCGGGAGTCTGAAAAGGCCGGGAACATCTCCTCGTACTTTTCAACAGCAATCTGTGGAGACACAGCATGTTAAAATTGTGCCGTATTACAAATCTTGAGTCTGAGCCACAAAGGTATAAACTTGCCTTAGCGTTCAGCTCATCAACAATGAAATGGCAGAGGGAGGCTTTGAAGAAGTATTCTTTGGCGCTGTATTTCAGCAGCGGGTTGTCCATGGTGTTTGCTCCAACCTAGACAAATCCAAAACACACAAGTACATAAAAGATGTCAGCAGTACTAAGTCTGTATCAATTCTGAAAGCAGAAGCACAACACAGGAGTACAGCCAGTACACAAACACACCTGCTCATAGATCTCAATGGCCTTCTGGTACTGCTCCAACTGAGCGCTGTAAGCTCCAACCTTCAGCAGACACTTGTTGGCAGAGCTAGGAGGAAAAGTGCAGAAGACACAGGAACACAATGTATTCAGAATCAGTACACATGAAAATAAAACTGCAGATGTATCAGGCATGGGTGAAACTGATCCATGTGAGAATCAAATGCCTTTTGTGACTGCATCAATCTTTTTTTTTCCCTGGGTTTTGAACGAGTGGCTTGATTCCCTTCAACAGATGGCACAACGTTGAATCAAGAACAGAGCTGTGATGGCACAGAGGTCTGAGCGTTGTTAACATCTGTCATGTCTGTTAGCTGCTTAGCTGGAGCTGTCTCGATGGTGCATGTCAGACATGAACAATCTATGGTTAGCTGCACTAAAAGCAAATGGTTTTTTTATGAGATTCAAGAAGAACAGGAACTTGAAAAAAAGTTACAATCTGTGAGCTCTGTCAATTGAAAGTAGGGCTGGGCGGTATGGAAAAAATTAAAAAATAAAATCAGTATTAATATCTTTGATCCACTTCCTTGGTATCAATATTGTGAAAATATTGATACCGAGGAAATAACCAACAACCTATCCTGGTTAAAAAATAACAACAAAACAGTACCTGTTTGATTCCTCTCCTTTGTAGTAATCTGCTGCTTGCTCATAATGTGCAATAGCCTTTAGAAAAAAAGAAAATGACAAAAGGAAACAATGAATGGTATAATCTAATTATTACCAATATATTATTACTAGACTTTGTAACTATTACATGTACATGTATGCAATAAACACGCACACAAACACACCTTTTCGATATCCACCAGATCAGACTCATAAATCTCTGCAATGCTGATGTGGTGTTTGGCTGCAATGGTGAATCTTCCCTGGGGAAGAAGGAGAGGAGAAATCATTACTAAGTGGATCTACCCAGAGGAGCCTCTCTTCTGTCAATATCAGGGCTACATTATATTTTCAGTGCAGAGGAAGAGGACGAGCAGCAGCTTGTGGCTTCACACCTGCAGTGCATTAGCCTTACAAATTAAACCATGCTTGAACTAACAAGAGGGACTTCATCAAGCTATCAAAGCCCCAACCTATATTTTGTTGAAGTCTTATGCTTTATGAATAATATTTTGGTGTGGAGTCAAAAAGACCCAGGACTGACTGATTCAAACGGGCTGCACCAATGAGAAGAAAATCAACTTCCTTAATACTGTGTCTGATTTGCCTGCTGAAAATAGGGCTGAACAATTAATCATAACATTATCAAAATCTCATAGACAAGTGCAATATCCAAACTGCAGAAGCTGAAATTTGTGATATAGTTAAAATGTGTGATATAATAGCATTATAAATGAAGTATTATGATACTACAGCGATGCCCTGGCCTTTTATTTCCAGATAAAAGAAAACATGCTTGTTTGGTAAAGATCCAAGCAAAAATCATGTCATCATCATTTTAATAGTTCTTTTTTTTCACTGAAAATGAAAATAATGATGCTAAAATCACCATTTCTACTAAAATCACAAATCAAATCACAAACGCAATGTCTGTCAAAATAATTAGGATTTTTTCCCATATTGTTCAGCCCTAGCTGCAACAAGGTATCTTAGACTCCTTGGTCCCAGATCCCAGTTAGAAATAGATACTGGATGTACAGCACCTGGTACCAAAATATTTACTCTGCACTACAGATGTCACAAGAATCAATACTTAGGTATGAAGTCAATACCTACATTTTGAAAATGATATCAATACAAGTGTTAAGCATCAGTAGTATCAACACAACTTGATCCCTCGCTGTGTAACTCAGTGTTGTAAGTCTAATGCAGTCTAATGTAGCATCAGCCAATTTGTTTAAATACCAAAACACTTAAAGTTGCTGTCATGGCATCAGGACTGTAAATCAAAATGAGAGCACATAATCATATGATTGTATTAACTGTTACAGCAGGATGTGTCATACAGCTCCACTGATTTGAAATCAGTGTTTTGTTGACGTGTGTTGTTTTCTACTTGAATGTTACAGGCCAACATTGCACTTGTAACTCACTGTTCTTATTCTAACGTACCCTCTATTTTAAAATACTTTAAAGACACAGAGTCTCTGCTTACCTGTTCATGTTTATAAAAAGTAAGTATAAGAAGTGTTTCGGTCTGACATTTAGCACAGTAAAATGCTAACGGTATCACCAAAAATGACATACATAAGGCAAATTACCGTAACATATAGTTCATATAATATACAGTTGAAAACAATTCAAGAAAAGTTCACATGTAATGGTAGACACAAAAACAGGTATGACATGACCATTTGTTCTGTTGTAGATAAGAATACAGATGGAAGCTCTCTGTCTATGCGCATCTTACCATGTCTGTGTATATATCGATGGCTGCATTTAAACACTTGATTGCCTCTATTGGCAGCATAAAAAGGAAAAGGAGGGAGTAGTTAGACAGACACAATATTTGTTAGCTTTGTTAAAACCAGACAGACCGTTCAAGAGCACAGCATTCAATATTAATCTACATGGGGTGTTAATTCAACAGGGTGAAATGCAAGGAAAATAAAAGGAAATAAGGATTTCTTATATCTTGCTTTTAGACAGAAGTTAGATAGTACAGGTTAAATATATACCAGGCAAGAACCTGTGATCAAATGAGTCAAAACCATCTCTTTATTTCTGGCTTGCTGAGAAAGGTCTGGAGTGTGTAAAATGTAATTTTCTGCTACTGATGTAGTACCGTACACCAAAGCCACCAAAGCCCCCTCTCCCCCATGCATAAAACCAGACAGACAAACCTATATAATACCCAGCCAGCTACCATCCCCCCAAACAGCTGACTGCACCTATGGTAAAGACTATTAAATGAAGCTGCAGAGAGGACAAACAGCAGCATAAATCAATGAAATGCAAATACCACACAATTCAAGGCTAATATGTTTAGCATGCTGTAATTCATCAGTTGCAGGACCAACAGCAAAGTAAATAAGATGGTTTGTAAAAGCTACTCCTGCCTCATGGTGGCTAGAGACCCTGTGGAGGACTGTCTTGATTTCTGAGACTCTGGTGAACTGACAACATAGTGAGAATTCAGCCCAGGGACAGCCGTCGATTTAGTAATCTAGGAACATACTTGATCTATGATGACTCATCTCTGGAGACAGAAGAATGTCCCACTTCTGTAGCCTCATTTCCACACTGCTGTCTGTGGGAATCCTCTAACTGGCCGACTTTACTACATCAGCTTGAACAATATTTTTAAAAAACATTAAATGATAAAGACTTTGTGGTATTTAACTGCAATAAATGCCTTACCTGCTACATTGAATGTAACATTTACCTATAAAACTGTAGTCAGTTGAAGGAGTATGAAAAAAGGTGTGACATGGTTTGAAGAAAATTTAATGAGTTAACAGTAGTGCTATAAGTCTCACCATTTGGATCAGACTTCTTGAAAGCGTTTCCTGCATCGATGAAACTGGTGGCACAGTCATGTTTGTTCTGGAGCTGCATGTGGAGACGAGCTGCCTTGCAGAATGCATTTCCCGCAGCTGAGGACAGAGGAAAGTGAGAAGGAGGGGAAAAAAAGAAGAAGCATGCATGCACACACACATTCTGCATTCAGCTTACACCCAAGACTATGCAAATAAGTCCAGCTTTGTACTTGTGGCACCTTCAGAAGTGCTGTGCTCTGCAGTTCTACAGAGGGAAGCACAATGCCAAAAAACTGCACATAATCTTACAATCTCCCAAGTGCGGTGTGAATTATAGGCATGATATCTTTAGTGGTATGGAAGAAAAGAGCCTATCGTACCACTCCAGTTCTTGGCCATCTTGAACATGTTGGCTGCTCTGCAGTACATTTCACATGCCTCTTCCACTTTGTGAGGTCCTCTGCACCACAGGAGAAAGAAAACAGATGGTACATGAATCAAATAGCCAGTAACACAAATTTTCATATAGGTTCCATGACACATAGAGGTCAAACTGGTAAAAAAAAAAAAAAAGAAAAAAAACAAACAAAACAAAACAAAAAACATTGGCCTGGCCTACAGGGTTAAGTTAACACACGCGAGTTAGGTTCATGAAATAAAGCACCAAGCTCGTGGATTTATCAGGGAGCTGCATTGCTTAGATTGGTGGTCTCGCTTATATAAATCCTGCCAAAGGCATTATAGATCTCTCTCACACCATGACATGAAGTAGACCCTTGAGAGCTCCCAGCAGTAATAATTCTCTCACCATCCAATCATGACAGCAGATTACATCACTGTTTCAGCATTTTAAAGCCCCTCAAGAGTTATCTGGCACAAGAACTGAAGTCTAGTAACATCTGCGGTCATCTAGGACAGAAGCTTGGAACAAAACTGAGTCACACAGGCCCACAAGCTACAAGCGTTTTGTACTTGGGCACAAACAAACAAAACCTCTCCTATTCTGTCTCGTTACACATTAATATATGCAAATGTATGAGGATGTGCATGGTTTAGGGTTACAAAACACCATGCTATTGTCCTACATCAAAAACATGCTTCTCTTCCATGGGAAAATGAGACAATTATTCCTAGTAAAAACTGTTTCTAAGCTTATCACTTTTAACCATTACTTCAACTCTACTGTATGTTTTTTTTTTTTTTTTTTTTACAGAGGCAGGTATAATTACTAAAACAAAAGGCTAAGGTAAGCTTATCCAGCCATCAAAAAGTGGTTCTTAGTCTATAAATATTGGTTATTTTTTGTAAATTAAATCTCAAGGCTGCATTTTACCATCATAACAGCAGCTGGCACCATGCATGTCTGCATGCATCCTAGGTCTAGATGCTGTCATTGTCTGAGCTGTTCAGGACTGCACTGATGAAAAACAACCATGGACGTTTAATCATGCCGTAAACTGAAGACTGCTGGATTTAATGTAATACATGGACATGCACAAATTCCTCACTGCCTTTGGGCTTGTAACGTTAGCCATGAGAAGAGGCTATGTTTGAGCGTTCACTTTGAGTGACTACAACAACAACAACAACAACAAAAAAAAACAAAAAAAAAACAGGGGCCAAGGGGGAAGTGACGAAAAAATACCTTCACAGAAAATAAAACTGTGTCAAGTGTCTGTGCTAGCATGCCGCAGAAACTGGGGGACAATTCTGGGAGCGGGTTATAATCTAAGGCTTTCTCACAGTCTACATGCTTATGATTACAGCAGACTGCGTAGCTAGCAAATGCCGACTACATGGGTTCAGGATGGAGTCGACCTGCTGGCTTGTTTACATTGCAATAACGGTAACAGCTAACTGGTTTGAAGATTTTTTTTAGCTGAATCAGATACTTTTCAATGTTCCACATTTCCCCGTGTGGGTTTATAGGTAGCTACCAAAACTGGATTAACAACATCTCGTTAAAAAGCTCGAGAAGTGTGCGTAAATAGAAACAGGCTGCGTGCCAACTTTGGTCACTGGCTGCTTGCTAACAATAAACGCTAGCTAACTAGCTGTTTGTTCTTTGCTGCAGTGCTGTCTTACCCTCCAAACATCCCTCCCAAGAAAGAGCCAGAGGACTTGACTTTTTTGTCAGCATCGGCCATTAGCTGAATCGCTTCCTTTTCTTTCCCACTGTTGTCCATTTTTGCTGTATGTGCAATAAATACAAACTTACAGTTGTACAAAAAATACCCGCAGAGACTTCTGCTATGTACAGTGAGGATTACAGTCGATGGTTTTATTTAGCGTAGGCGTACACCTGTTGGTGGCTTTGGTAAGTAGCAAGGCATCGTGGGAGTTGAAGTTTTCTACGTAACAATCGTGGTTGTCCGTAAGGCACGTGAAAACTACAAGTCCCAGAAAAATCAGAAGCAGCTTTTAAAGCTCACGATGTTACGTAACATCAGTTAGCATTTTACATTAAAAATATTTTGCAACCGTGTATGCTGAGCTATAAAAGTGGTTAGAAAACAACAAATCAGGTTTCATTTTTACAGTTCCATAAAAACTGCTGTTAAAGAATCAACATGAACCGTGTGCGTTGCGTTTGTGTGCACCAGAGGGCGCTAAAACATTACGACCCAGTCATCAGAGAACATGGCAACCTCAACCCTTAGATTGCCGAGGTCAGACAGTACGGAAAGTATTACTTTACGCAGTATTGGAAGCTGGGCGTAAGGGATCAAACAAGGACACTTAACATTGCCAACATCAACCGTTTTCAAAGTATATGTTGCGTTTTTTCTTGTGAGTTTGATTTAGTAGGGTGGCCTGCTTCTGTACGGTACCGTTTTAACTAAACTGAACCTAAAATCCAGTGAAAATCCACTTGTCAAAGCACCACGACAAAGCATGAACTGTCAAACGTGTGACTTGTGCAAACACACGTGAGTAAGCTTAATGAATACATTGAAACAAGGAAGGCAATGAACTCAGTGCGCGTAATTCAAGGCTTGTACTGTAGATTTATACCAAGTGCTAGTAAAAGCGTGAATGGATAATAAAAATCAGCCATCTCCCAGAGGACGCGGCAATCTATAAAATACTGTCTTCCGGCGGGGTCACAAATATCAAACCCAGCTCCCACTACTTGCGACTTAAAAAAAAAAAAAAAAAACATGTTCACCTTCTACTGATTACATAGATTACATAACAAGTGCATAACGATGTTTATCTGTTTTGAACAATGTTTCACTGTGTCTCCTAGTCAGCGTTTCACAGCAGATAAGCCATTGCTGACAGGAATAACCTTTCGAGCTTATGTATTTTATTATTATTTTTTAATTAGAAAGGGTTAGGCTTCATAGTTTTAACAGTGGCTAACATAATTTGAATAACCTCAATGCCCGCACTTTGATAACATGCAGCCCGCATGGAGTCCCAAACCGGGGATGTGGATATAGCCTCTACAATTTAAATTCACATCATGAATAGTCTGACATTGGCCTACCCAGCTCATGATCTGCGCATTACACTTTATCACTATTAATAAGGGATCACGCTCAAGGTTCACTCTGATATGCATGATCCATTACTCAAGATGGTCATATTGAGTACGTAGTTATGTAATGAATGATTACTCAATAGTGATGAAAGAGTTCTGTCTACCTGCGTACATAGGCACATTGATTAATGCCAGCGTCACGTGAGTCTACAGACGGAATGGGTACTTGGAGAGTTGAGCCAAATCGACAGTGATCGATTTTATTTTATCACCAGTTAATATTACCTTATTAATTCTCGCCATTCTTTGTAGCAAATAAATAGAAACATGTTAATATAAGCATTGCTACTATCGTGTCAAGCAAATAAAATGACATGAAATACTTAGAGTAAGCTCAGACAGTAAATGTGGATTGAATCCTGAATAAAGCAGGGATTGAATGTGCTGTGGTATGTTACAGACACCTAGGCCTTAAAAAACACATCCCATTAACTAAAACTCTCCAGATATAAAACCTACTAATCTGCATCACTTGTCATAGAAAAGTCTTCTCGTGGCCTGCAGCGAAACAAAAATGTGTGTATCAAAATCTTTTTTTGATGTGGTGAGAAATAAAGAAGGCACAGACAAAATATGCAAATAAAAGCTTTTATTTACCTCTACAACCTATTCTCTCCATTCTTCCATCCAGATGTTCACACACAAAGAGCATGCATGACTCAAAGGTGAGGTTTTGTAATCAGAGATCTCACAATGAAGACGAACAATATACATACAGTACATGGATGAACTTTTATTGCATTTGCAATGCAGCATTTTCACTGCATTATCTTGACGCACCAATTTGACACTGAGCTGATGGATTATTTGACTTTGCCATACAGTAAATATAACTTAAAGTATGGGTATAGTGAAGTGAAAGTGATAACATATTTGTTCTTTCTATGTAGACAAGAAAGAGTTTGGTCTAATGCAACAAGTGATACCAGTGCGGTGCTGGTGACTTCCAAACAAGCAGCAAAAAACTTAGATGAACATGGTTTTTCCCCTGCAAGGCGTAAATATAAAGCACCTTTGCAAATAAAACATTCTTCAGGCTTTCATCAAATAAGGTAGATAATAAGAATAAGGATTAAATATATCCTATATGAGAACACAACTACAACACTTAAGAATTCATTCTAGTGAGTGTAATAGTTTATAGGTGCTGAAAGCAAGATGAACTGTTTTTTAACAGTCCATTCAAGAAGTCATTAAAGAGACACTATCAGCAGTATCTAGTTAGATATAGGCACCTTAGAAGTGCTGTAGTCTACACCACCAAGAGACGGTCATCCATTCATTAATGGCAACATGCACAGTCACCCTAACGCATATTTGATTGTTGGATTTGTGTTGTGCTCCAGTCCTTTAAAGAAAACCTAATCTACCAAAGTATGTGCGAACACAGTCCTGAATGATTTTGTTCTCATTATTCTAAAACCTGTACATTAACTGTTACTCATTGTCATTTGAGTAAAGTGAAAGTAGCACTTAAATATTGGCTATGTGCAGAAAAATACAGACTGATAAACAGCAGAATAGAACAAAGTGTATTATGAAGTTTGATATCCTTTTACCATACAATCAGCATGTAATCCTATGTAAAAGTATATCCCTGGAAAACCTCATATGCATTACATTTTAGCACTTTGCGTATGTACACTTGCAAAATATTGGCTAAACATCCTCATTTAAGTTACATTTCTTAGTTTGACATTATACAAAGACCTCTGAAAACATCACTGCTGTCATGTGAACCTTTTGGGCAATTTTACTCCAACTGACAGATTATGTGGTCCTCTACAGACAAAGAAAACTGAAAATCCCATTTACACACACACACACACACACACACACAAAGAAAAAAGAGCCCAGGCTGTTAAGCTAAAAACAACGTTGATTTTCCTAGTTTTTGAAAAGTTTTCACATCACAACAGTGATACTTCAGATAGGCCTTCTGCAGTCTATCGACGTCATAGTTAAAAAAAACAAAAAACACAATAAACAAGCAAGCACACGGCTGCCTTGACATTTTGGCAAAATGTCCCCCTCTTTCCAGGAAAAATAAATACACAGCTGTGAAGACACAGGACTCACTCAGAGTCTGTAAATGAGTAAGTGGAGAGTGGAGTGGAGGCTGGTTCAAGCTGAGTCACTACTGTGTGATCATGTATGACGGGACGAAGAAATGGCGAATCCTGTCATAATCGTTACTTGCTCAAATCTTACACGCACACACTCACACACACACGCACACAAACACACAACCCTTTATGAACAAGTACATGCGTGAATTATCATCCCAATCCCACCTCAGTTCTCCCCAGTATGAAAGTGCAGTAAGGGTCATAGGAAGGTAGCAGGTATTTAGAGGTTATTTAGAGGGTGTGGGACATTTAGGAAGAGCTGAGGCCGGAATCAGACTCAGCACTGCCAGCACGGGCCTTGGAGGCCATGCAGGGGGCTGAGGAGCAGGGAATGGAGTAGCAGGAGCAGATGGAGCTCTTCAGGGTCTCCTCTGTGATCACCTCCTGCAGGGAATGCTGTTCCTCTACCTTGAAGATGTTAGCCTGCTCTCCTTGGTCCTCACAGATTCTGCAGGCACAAGAGGAGGCAACCTCGTCAGTCAATAGATCAACCATATTGGATGATTCAAATTACAATGTAGAAACAGTTATGCAAGACTACAATAAATATCATCACAACGTCAAGTGGAATATAATCACACCATTACTAGCAAACTACAGAAACATTATTTCAAAGCTACTGATATATTTTGAATGGAATTTGAAAAGTTTTTTAAAAATATATATCAGATGAGCAAAACATAAAGTGACAGAATTTAAATATGATAAGATGTTCAAAAATAATTTGTACTCCAAGTCTACTACAAACTAACTAGTGGAGAAGTGCTACAATTAAGTGGCACCAAATTCATTTCTTCATGCATCCACATCTCTTAATAGCAACAGCAATATGTCCACTAGCCACATATTGGCTTAACTGTGGAAAAATCAAAATAGCAATGCAAGCAGATCCACCACAAACTCAAGAGGTGTAAATAAACTATGATATTATGCTTAGGCCACCTTTTGAAGATGTTAACATGTGAATATCTAAATATATAAGGCCAAAAGGCAGGCTTCTCCAGGATCCAGGTGTTAATTGAAACAGCCCTTGCTTTTCATTTTCATGAAGCATGTTTACAGGTTACGTAGGGTGAGTGTGCTTGATTGAAAAGGTGGTTTTGAGCTATGAAACTCTGCACACACATCAGCACATACATCAGCCATATGTAAATAATTTCAAAACTAGCAGTTAAAAAAATGGAGGTGCAAATACACATGGAGTTCATACAAAAGCCAACATTTCAATTAAGATTTGTCTCATGCGCAATAAAAGCCATTCACTCCTGGTGCCTCGTTTGCTGCAAAATGACACAGAGTATCATGTGCACAGCAGGCATAAGCCAAAGAGACCCTAGCATACCCAAAACAATATACAGACATGGATAAGGAGGGGACCTTTATCAGCCAATGAAACCAGCCCAAAAATGATAGACAGGGTAGTTGACCAATCAAATCATTGTTTTCAGTACGGTCAAACTATTGGGAAAGTCTCATCTGAAAACCAACAATCAATTCCACTGTAAGCGTACAATTAAGGAAGAAGAACATATGAGAAGTCAACCATCTTGCATCATTGTCAAGGAACACTACAGTGTTCCTGTTGCATGTTAATAAGTGAGATTGGGATCTCAGGCATTCTTTGAGTACAGAACCAAAAACCATTCAAAAGGTGGGGAGTGAGTAAATCAACAAAACACATCCAGGAACCAGAAAGACATTACGGGCATCTGGAGAACTTGAGTCAAAATTTGGCACCAAGCATTCACAAATTCTGAAAGAAAGAGGCACAGTTACGAAAACAACCTGGAGATGTCAAATCTCATCATGTGAGATGCTGAGTGAAGTTACACCTGGAATCTGCAGGGACTTAAGGGTTAGAATTTCCCATAATAGGCCTTTAGCCTGTTTCCTGTATGGGGTCTATAAAGTTTGGGTCATGGTTCAAACATAAATATAGCACAAGTGTCATGGTGACTTGAAAAAGGGAACTGGGACAGCTGAACAAACAGGTCTAGCTGACAGTACAGTTTCAATCCCAGTCTGACCAGACAATGAGGAAGCATCTCTTTCATCCGGCTAGCAACCCAACTTTATGTAACAGCCCTGGAATGTATTATCTATTAATTACAGGCTCAGAAATCACATAATAACCAACCAAACCTTTTTCTCCAACAGCTATCGCTCAGGCCAAGTGATTAACATGTTTGTCCTTGCTCGATTATATAATCGTCACTTGCGTGGTAAACCTTGCTGATAAAAATGCCTCTGTAATAAACATGCTGTGAATGCAGTAGTCAACTTGACGGAAGGCTGAATACCTTGGGGTGTGGCTTGAGTCTGAGCTGACAGACAACAGAGCAGTACAGGGTGTTACTTTATAGGAGGACACTGCAGCTCAAAACACAGGTCAGGGTATGTGTGAACATGTAACACTGAAGGGAGGGGACGATCCAGTGTTTGTGTCTGTCTGTGTGTAGTCTTTGCTGTAACAATGTGGCGTACATAGCAGGAGCAGATGTGTGTGCTGAGATTTGACCCACCTATCATAGATGAGTCCATCGATCCCCTGCTCTCTCAGCTTCCTCCTGTTCTCGTGGTCATTGTTGTCGTCTCCCCAGCTGAACACCACCAAGCCTTTAGACTGGGCCTCTCTGATGTAGTTGAGGTTTTTCAGCAGTTCCTCAGTGTGAGCGCTGATTCCCTGGAGGGGAAGCAGAGGAAGTCCAGTCAGTGAGAAGAAAGACAGAGCTTGGTTTGGTTTAGTTCACACAGCTACATTGCAAGAGCTGGAGGTTTAGTACCGTGCTCAAGGGCCCATATACAGTAGTTGTTGGGAAAGGGTCTAAGACTTTCTGTGCTTATAGTTGGAACTAAGATTTTGATAAACTATCCAAGAAGTATATTTGTAGCACTGCAACCAGCACAAAACGGAGAACTGGCTCTGCAACAAACCAGACAAGGCTGATGACTAGAAAGATATCTCAGTAGTTCATGAGGGGGAGAGCAAGTTGTGCATTCATTTTCTCAAACTATATTTTTTCCATGCTGGTCTACAGGGTCAAACTGACCTTGTTCTCTAGCCCCCGGGTTAGTTGATGTGCAACTATAAATCTTTTTTACACAATCATAGATTTTACACATTAACAATGTACAGTTGCATTGTTAATGTGAAACATACATGGGTTTCTTTTTTCACCTGCTGACAAACATGAATGCACAAGTTGCAAAGTACAAGTCTAGACACATTTGTGGACACAGATAGATATCTGACAATATACAACTATTGCTCACCAGGATATTCTCACTCTGGGCAAAGCTCATGGCGATCTGAGTGGTCTGGCAGCGGATGTCCATGAGCTCAGGGTAGATGTCTGAGATACCCTGGGTCAGGAACAGGATGGGGTACTTGTTCTGCTTCTGTCGCACCCTGAGGGGGGAATAATGGCAAACAGCACCCAGGAACTATTAGGGACCACTCTGTCTGTACTCCAAATCCTCCAGCCTAAGAACCAGTTAAACCTTTTAACGTTTTGTGATGAGTCTTCTTTTCAAATGTCATAATCTGAACTGAAGTTTTTTTTGGAGATAAAATTAAAGGACCATAACAGTAATTTTGCATGTTTGGCCCATTTAGGTACAATTATCCCACATTTTACATTGCAACAAACCATTTTGCAAATCATGCAGGACTACTACAGACTGAACAACATATAATCAAAATCCCTTGATTTTCTAATTTGAGTTTTTGGTTGAAACAATGACCATATAATTAGGCATATGATCGGCAAAGGACTAAAAATCAGGGAACCCCCTCTCTCTTCTTCATTAATAGCATTTATTTCATTGTTTATTCAGTGCTAATTGTTTTAGAGTTTTTGAATTTTGAAATACAGCTGACAGACTAAGTGAGCAAAACTGCTGTTGAGGGAATGGTAATTGAGAAATTTATCATCACCGGAGAATTAATGGAAGCCAGCCAGAGCTGCTTTGGTTACCTTTTTTTTGAGAATAAGATAAGACAGCTTAGACAGCACAATTTAATTTTAGAAGTGCTTGACATATAATATCCTGAGTGACCAAAAGTGCTTACATGGTGCAGATATCTGGATCGAAGCAGGAGAAGACGATGCGTCTTTTGCCGGCTTTCTGCAGAACACAGGACAGGATGATGTCGAGGAACATGTTCATGTTGAAGTAGGATGACAGGTTGCCTTCCCATGATCCATCCTGTTAGTAATAATAATAATAAAAAAAATACTTCATTTGCTTAACCCTTCATATAAGTGTGGCTCAAAGCACACTTATACACTGAAGATTTACTCAGATCAAATCTAATCTAAAAAATCTAAAAAGCATATTACAGAAGATGAGAGAGACAATGATCACTAGAATGAATGCATAAAAAAGCCTTGTCATCATGTAAATTAGGCACAAATTGACTCCTCGTTGCTGAGCTTTTGTCACAGAGGCATCTATTTACAAGATATTTTTGTCATTGGACAAGATCTAGTACAGAATAGAACAAACTGTCTAAGCTGTGTATGTGGAAAATCGAATGTGAGACAACAAAACCCATGACTAAAATTATTTTTGCTACACAGAGTGAATAAAATGTGAAATGATATTATTCCTTATTATACTGGAGACCCCCTAAACCTCACATTAGGAACAAATGACGCAGCAACTGCCATATCTTATCCCTTTTTCACCCACCTTCATCTGGCAGATCCATTTCAGCTCAATGTTGAAGCCCACATGCTCAGGAACAGCTTGGAAGATCTATAGCAGAGACATGAAGCACACTTTATTTATTTTACTGTGACATGACAGTAGGCAACAAGACCAAAAGGAGAAGTAGGTGGCATTTAGCAGAAAATTCCTGATTTTAATGCTAATTTAATGAAGCATATTTGTGATGGAAGCCTTTCCCTTTGTAAAGGGAAAGGATGACACCCATAAATTAAACTATTTAATGATTTAAGGATCATCATATTCTTTCTTTTTTTCTTTCTTTTTTTTTTACTTGTGAGAGTGAAGGGAAAGGCTGGTGCTCATCAATTTCGTCTTCATCATCCAGCAGATCTGAATAACAAACAAAAAAGAGGACTTTGATCACAAACAATACACAAATTACCAACTGGCCTACTTATACAATTGCCCCACTTATACAACTGCCCTACTTACATACATTCAATGCTAATTTACAGTCAAAGTTTTAATCTAAATTCTTGGGCTGCCAGGAACAAAGTGAAAAAACAGACACTGGTGTACCTTTGTGATTGTTTCCTTTCATGGCGGTGGCATGAGCCAGCTGTGGAACAAAACAAGCCATACATCATACACTTTATATCGACAAAAGACAACATGGAGAAAGATTCTGCTACTCATTTGATCAGTGAAGGGGCTCATATGCCAACTTTAAACATCAAACAGTCTACTGTTACCTCCCTTGTAATTTGTTTTGAGCAGAGTGACAGAATAAGTTTGGTTCTGGTTCTGGTTTGGCTGTCAGTTGTCATTACTGTGCTGGTTGTAATGTGGTGTACATTAGAG
>OMKZ01012247.1:57986-84176 GCA_900302535.1 Neoniphon sammara | reverse complement strand
ACATTAGAGAGAAACTGGTCCAGTAATATGTTTTGCCAGCGCCCACAAAAACTGCTACAGGAAGGCTCTAATTTCCTTATTGCTGCAGTCGAGCTGATAAATGACCGATGTTATACAGCAGGTTGTACTTAGTCATTCCCATGGCGTGACTGTTCTGACAATTTGAAGCACGCCGTAAACAAAAAACAGCACATATATTCATTCCATCTTCTTGCATGAATATCTAGAGAGCGTTTTGTTGATTTTGTTTTTATATTCATTGCTAAGTGGCACACATGTAACTGAAGAGCATGAAGCCAACTCCTGTGCTTTGATATGCACCCAGCTCTGACCAACCAGGACAGTCTCTTACTCAGTTTGGCTCAACACAACCCAAACAGGCCATTTCAACCAGCACCAGGCTTTAAGAAGTTTTGCATTTTTCATTACTTTTTATTTCTCTGTTTTTCCTGTCAGTTTCCAATTTCAATTTAGTTTTACTTAGCTTTCAATGTGCACGTTTTAGTTTAGGGTGAGAGTTGATACCTTCAGAAGCTGCAGCTGATCAAATGTCAAATCTTTGACTGGCACCTCAATAAGCTCCAGGGAAGTCTTGTCGTTTTTCTGCCAAGGCAAAGAGAGAAGTATAAATACCGGTTTGCAGCAGTTTCTGTCAAGACTTGAAGCAGTCTCACAGAAATGCACTGAGTATAACATGAAAACATGAAACATAACTACATTGTGGCCTATTACAGGAAGAGGAACGCTGTAAATATACTTTCTTTTTGACTCATATTGTTTCATGAGCAACTTAATCTGTTAAATACTTTTGTTCATGCTGACATTTTTTTTTTAAATAAGCAAGACATGATCAATTGATTTGCTCAACAGAAATGCCCATAATCCAGTGTAAAACCTCTGAGCCCATTCTAGGAATACTTTAGAGCATTGGATTTCTTTTGATAACATAAAATTCATATTTATTGATGCTCATCATCATGTACAACAGGCTTGCATTTTACCTTTTTGGTGGATATGCAGCAGGTCAGATCATGGTAAACGATGGGAATGTTATCCTTGGAGAGGTGAACATCAAACTCTACATAAGCAGCACCCTAGAAGTAAATGCAGCATTATAAATATCAAAAGTAATGACACAGGGAAAAGGGAGTGTCATTAATTACTGCCTTTATCGTCTGGTTAACTTACATGTTTGGCAGCACTTTTGAATGACGCTATGGTGTTCTCCCTGACTTTATGGTGCCTGTAAAACACAAAATGAAAAACATATGTCTATACTGCATGGTTGCATATTTAAATACAGGTGTAAGATAGATTTATAAATATAAATATAATCACAAATACACATTTAACCATGTGAATGAAAGGCATGGCAGGACATGTCAATACAAGTTTTCATTTTAGTGACATCATTGGTAGCAAGCAGTCATTACTGTAGTATTTTTGCACTGCACTTCCCAGAGATTTCTATGCAATTAAAAGGTGATGCCTGTACTGTGGTCCATTTTCATTTTCTGCTGATGAGGTTTCAGTTTTGGCAGGTGGGGCTCTCTTCTTTGTCTGTGCAGCCATGGTGGCTATTGCTATTCATGCTAACTAACCAGTTCTTTTCCTGTGTATTCAAAACAAACCAGTTTTGCTGCTTCAGGAAACACAACACGCACTACTTTCTCAGGATTTACTGCACCTGATATTGACACAGTGATATAGGCTGAATGTGTTATAGCAAAACATATAATTATTTATATAGAAAATGTTGCTGATTACTCTTTTAATAATAAGAGACCCGAATCTGATCATCTGTTTTGCATTTTGGCTGGTTGGTCGTAATAGTGGCCATGTCAAGAGCTACTGAGTTCAAGCGTTCAGACAGACAATGTCTGTGTGTGTCTCACTTCTTGGCCGTATGTGTGCTGCCTGCTCCTCGGTGGCCCACGTCCAAAGCGCTCCGTTTCCTCCAGTACTTGGTGAAGGAGCTGCTCATGTCACACTGCACACCCTGGATAGGCCGGATCACTAGATAGTCCACTAGATCAGAGAACAAAGTTGGTGAAACAGGTCAGAATGCAAAGAGAGGCGTTCAGTATACATAACATCCTTCCATTTCACCTACATGCAGATCAAGTGAGCCAGTGCAGGTAACCACCCCACATTCCATGCGGTTAAAAAATAAATAAATAAATAAATAAATAAAACTTCACAGGAATATTATGCATGTGCAGAATTGTACCTCTGACTTTGCCAATGGTCTGTCTAGAATTTCGTCCCATGATAGGAAGTGTGACGACTCCAGTGTCTTTTCCACTCTCCACAAAGGAGGAGGAGAGGAGACAAGCTGTGCCCACATGTCCCGGATGAGCATCCCCCTGGACCACGTGCTCACTCAGGTCCTCCTGCGAACACAGATGTTAGATCAGCCCAACGCTGATAAAATGTATCCTGCAAAATCCAATCTAAATGTCTGTTTTATTTTGATTTTTCAGATTTTTTTTACAGTCCAGTGGAGTGATAAAGACCAGACAGCACTGAATAGAGAGAGCATTCCCTAATGTCAGTATTACCTCGAAGAACTCGAAGGTGAGCTCGAGGTTGTCAGGGTCCATGGTGTGGATGCTGTACTCAGTCCACTGGGAGGGCTCCAGCGCATACCCACACTCAGGCTGGGAGTGTCGCGACTTGTAGCCATTGCCACTGATCATACTGATCTCCAGAGTGGTGGTCATCTTGTGCCATGATGAAGGGCTAAGCTCTTCTTCCTCCTCATCCTCCTCCTCCTCTTCTATACCCTCTAATGTCAGCTTGATCCTGGGGGAGACGCAACAATTAAGTGCATGAATAAGCATATACATTGTATAACATCCATCTTATAACAAACATGTAACATCCAGATAAAGCACATTGATAAATTATACATTTACGGGGTCAAATCAAAACATTTATGTTTTTATTGACAGGGGTTTAATTTAATTAGCTAACAGCTAAGATTTCTGTGTACACTACAACAGTAATACAGTAATGCTTCACTGATCCGTCTCATGTCCCTTTCAACTGGAACTTTCACTGAGTGGTGTTGAATTCGATCTGGGTGTCAGCCCTACCTGAAGCGAGACTTCTTGTATTTCTTCTTGGTAATGGACACAGGAGACTTCTTGGAGTGATGTAAACGCAGACGAATCTCCGTCTGGCATGTCAGCCACCCAGAGTCTACACAGTTCATCCCATCTACAGAGAAGGAGGATGCAGGCAGGAAGTATTTGATGAGAACAAGTGTTTACTCAATTACAAAGAGTGACCTTAAAAACTCAGCAGTGCAATACAGGGATGTGACAGAGGGATATGGTAATTTTAAGCCTAAAATGACTAAGTCTTAAGTCATTTAGCATTTTTTTACAGTAACACCATGCCTTTGGGCATTTATTTAAGGCTCTATATAATGTCCTAAGTTCAAATTCTATATTTCACTTACTGTGAATTCCAAACTGCCCATCATCAAGATTCAGGTGTGATTCTGCAATAAAGCAAAAACAAATTAGAAGGGTGATAGAAGAATTTCACCCATGCAACACAACTTAAACTGAGGATCGATCAAAACAGAGCATTTTATTAGTGGAAGTTTAACTACTTGATTTGCTTGAATTTGACTAGTCTTCCTCAGTTTCAGTATAGATAATGGAAATTAATCTCACAGTTAATTTGAATAAATCATCAACTACAACTCTATGGTGAGCTTATCATTAAAGGTAATTTAGCTAATGGTTAATAACACTATTCAGACTCAAACAAACACCTCCTCAGAAATGAACCTCATGAGTGAAACAAATTTCAGTTCTTTGAGGAAAAAAAAAATCCCAGGGAAAGGGGAGACAGGCCAGGGTGACAAAGGACATCAAGCAGGGTGGGGACATGGCCGCAGCCAATGTTTTTTCCTATCAAGCTCATTTTGAATGAGCTTTGTCTGAGGTGGGCCGACACAATGGCGTTTTGACTAGAGGGATCTACAGTATCTGACTACAGCATCTACTACAGTGTTTCCTCTGTGGCTATAGACTATTCCAGCTTTAACAGCAAAGCATTCATCCTGACCCCCTGCCTCAGCAAAAACATACACACATACACAAAGTTTTACAAGGCGCTCCAAAGGCTACTAGTCAAAGAGAGAGAGAGTATTTGAGAGAAGAGGAAACACTGGAGTCAGGAGCTGGTATGTTAACATTGACAAAGAAGTTGCCCGTAACAACAGATTTAAGGTCAGATTAGCTTATCTCCAAAATACCAACCTTCTTCTTTGGGGAAAGCAAGATCTGACCCTACATCAGTGGTAAAGGGCAACTTTTACCTACAGTGCTAGGATAGGGAATGGGAACTTTACAGGGTTTTTTTTCTGTATGGCACACTTCACCAAACCCAACCAAACCGTGCACTGTTTTCTGGTGTTTCTATACCTGTGGGGCTCATCGTGCGGGGCTGCTGATGGGTCTCCCACATATTGACTATCACTTGACAGGGACCACCTGCACTCTGCAATTCCAATGTTTAGCACAGTTGTTAGGGCTTTCAAATCAGATACAGTGAACTACTTTTCAGTCTGGTCTCAAAGCTGACCTAGGACCAGAGTGTGAGAAAGGAATTAGAGCTGGTATAGTCACCAATCCCCAGCTAGGGCAGTCAGCCACCATGGGTTGAAATCTGAAAAGTGGATTTGTTAGTGGAGAAAAAAAAAAAAAAAAAAAGAACTTGGAAATCATTGCTTTAGTCACACATTAGGTTGCTCTTTATACACGTGCGCAGCAGTGATATCACTAACTTTAGCAAAAATTTATTTTACAATTACACATTAATAAGAGTAAGGGTTTGATATTTTGCACGCATAAAAATGGTACCCAACACTGCTCGAGTCTACAACTATGTAAGTCAGTACTATATCTTGCAACTGGTTGTTATTGTTGCTACAGATTAGAGCAACATAATTTTAAAGTGCAACTCTAAAATGTATAAATTAAGTACAAGGGGGGCAAATGGGCACTGCTCCAACATGGCATCAGCTATGAAAAGCAACGCATTTGCAAGATTCAGCTCACATGGGCTTGAGGCCCGAGTAATTTACATGGAAAAGCTTCTTAGGGGGAGGAAAAAAAAGTACAGTATAACCACAGGACAAAGTGAGTCTGCATAGCCCTTAGCTCCACCCCTGAAATGCAAGCAAAAACAAGTCCAGTCTGGGGCTGGACAGAGCCATCACCACTGCTTCTGAAAACACTTGGAAAGCACTAGCTATTACTAAACAGCAGGTCACGCTTCCTGTCTCGTCCCCCTTTTTTTTCCCCAAGAAAATATGTCCCTAGTATGTTTGTGTGTATCTCTGCTATGCAGGCTGGCCAAGCAACATGGGGAAAAGCTCACGTGCTTAGATTAGAGCGAGCCAGCTGGCAGTGTGCCAAGGCTAAGCCATTCCACATCTTACGCCTAAGGTTATTTTTATAAAGGATAAACACAGATGTTAGGCAAGCGATACAAAGAGCATTTGAGTGATCCTAGCTTTAACTGTGTCGCGTGTAGTGGTTTTTCTAATGCTGTCTTTAAGTCACTCGACACACTTTGATTGTGGTAGGTTCACAGTGACTTGACACAGAATCTATGAGACAAACAGGCAAGCAAACCCTTTTCATCCCTTCCTGCCGAGAGATGCCAATCAACAGAGTGCACACATCTGAAATCAAACATCATGCATCAAAACTCTGACAGCAAGGCAAGAGCGAGTTACAGCAAGAAACAAGAATTATCACTGAAATAATTAATAGCCGGTACAGCTTTGATAAGTTTCTGTTTTAACAAAGATTAGCCAAGTAATCAGGTTGAAGCATACACCCCGTGTGGCTTGGCTGTATTCAGTGAGTCAAGATGTTGACAGCAGGTTCTCAGCTCACCTTTGACTCCAGGAAGAAGCCTTTGAAATAGCGGTACTCTGAAACAACTCCTCTGGGTACAGTGACGGTCTTAGTCCACATTGTGCTGTGAGGGGGAAACAACTCACACTGTTAGTCCATAAAGACAAAATAAACAGAAAAGTAGGTTATCTGCAGTCTGGTTCTTTCTGCTGGAGAGAACCAAACATAGTCACTTTTTTAGAAACAAGTTGTTATGAAGTCAGACATTAGGCATGTTTAACCTACCCATCATCACCAACAGGCTGTAAGGTCACAGCTCTTTGATGGCACCAGCCTCCTAGGGTCTCACAGCTACCAACCACTGCAATCACCTCACCTAGAAATGTTCACAATATTGCAGCATTATCTACCACAACTGGTTTTGCAAACCATAAACCCCTCTATTTTTTCAGTTGTCTCAAAATAGAGACAACAAAAAATTACAGTGCTTTTCTATCAAATCAAGTGTCACATAATCGTAGCTATATCCTTACAAATGTCAAAAATGGAAGCAAACTTAACAAGTCCTAAACAGTGGCCTCCCAACGCCCTTCAACAACTAAACATAGCACAAGATGATAGTACTGTTGTGTCTTCGGTTCAAGTCAACAACATACCTGGAGATGTTTCTCCTCTGACCACCAAAGTCACTTGAGTACTCTCCATGGTTCACACAGGCACAGATTAAAGGAAGATTGGCGGCGCAAATAATCTGAAAAACAAAGACAGTTGTTATCTCATATATTAAGCAGTGTTATCAACGGAATATCCTACTGTAAGACACACGACATAAACAAAATCGAAAGCACCAGTCTGTGCAAACTGTAGGCGTCTAACGTACAGACTTACAGACCTCTGAAGGGAAATAACTAATATTTACATCGTGAACATAACTCAAGTGAAGTGACAAACTGGGGAGCTTGACAATTTTCATCAGGTTAAACTTCCGAGTGAATCTCAACACTGGTACAAATGTCCGAAATACCAGCATTGCACAAGCAAAAACCAGATCAATCGTACAGACTGGATGTTACGCTTACCTTTTGGGTTTTGGCGGTGATGTTTCAGCTCGTAGCAGCCTTGAAGATGGATACACAGCGAGACCGGTTTAATGTTGGCTATCCCGCTGAGAGGCATCGGTCAAGAAAGCAACACTGACTATTCGGTCCATTGCTAGCCATTGCTGTTCTGAAATCAAATAAGGAATCGATATTAGGCCTAACGTTGGATAAGTAATAATAATGGTAGAAAAAAATAATGATTTTTTCTTTAGGATCCAAAAATCTCTCCTGGCTTCACAAGAGTGAGTGGACCTGTTATACCGGCACGACTCAGTTATAACAAACGTTGACCAAGAGTAGGCAGGTTTGGCAAACCGCCTGCTGGTCTTCATGCGCCAATGTCAAGTGCCACAGAATTAAAAAGTGAGCTTCCGGTTTCACCCTTCAAAATAAAGCAGCGGAGAGCTGGTCGCCGTGTTGAAGATGTGTACATAAAGATTGTACTGCATTTAAGGAGAAATCTGTGGTAAATGAAAGTCAGATCGCTGAACACAGCAAAATACTTTTTAAAGGCCATATGCAAAATGCCATAGGGGAATGCCAAAAATATACCACACACACCTCACACACCAAACCACACACCTTAGAAGGATGTCTGCTAACTTACATGTTACTTTTAATAATTTTCTGTGGCACATTTCTTCATAATGATTATGGAATTGGAGACCCTGTTTCTCATGTCCATATAGGCCTATGCAAGATGCTGTCAAAAAGAAAAGTACAAAGCTCACACCAAAGAACTTAGAACAGCGTTTACTGCCTCATGAACAATACTCATTTAGCATATATGGAAAATAGGAACTGGAACAGTTATGTGCTTCACAGATTTTTGCAGACAACATTCCTAGCTATGGCAATTTCTGAACTTTGTACGACCAAACACATGGCAAGCATAAGGCATTTCATACTCGCTTATTCTCACTGTTTTATCTTCAGGTAATGGAGCTTCACTTCCATAGCTTATGGAAACAATGTGCTGTAGCTTTAATACATTTCTTTTACACAACAGGTCTTCTTGGTCTAATATGTTTTGTGTTTAAATATGCATATGATTTGTAGCCTTAAATGTACATGGCAGTGAAGCATAGCCATGGTGAGCTAGACTTTCCATAACAAGAAATGTAAAATTTTATTCTTTTATTTTATAAACACAATCGCCTCATTTCCTCCCTTACTTTGGCTAGCCTCACGCAGCTGGTTCATACCGCTTTGTACCGGATTTGAGGCTAGACATGTGCTGCCTTCATGAATATCGGAAATACTGCAGTCCTGGTTGATCGAACATGAACGACCCAAGGAATGCCCAACAAAGGGGTAAACAGGACTGAAATAAACGGAATTTTCTATGATACCGGAGCTGTCGAGATGTTTGGGGGGGGCATGGAAACCGAGTCACCATTGCATAGTAAAATGGGTGTTTAAGGACATTTGGAGAATACATTTTCCTAAAGATCACTTACTTAACAGTTACACTTTAACCTTTTCCATTTGGTCACTACAGCACAGGGTAGCTCCGTGACACTTAATATACGTATAGAGAAAAACAGACACAAGACGCTCTTGCTTCTACGTCCATTTCGTTAATACGTCCGCCGAAATAACGCTCGAAAGCCTATCAGTTTGTAGTTGCACCTACAAATATCAGAAATAGGAGCTTACGAGGAGCCCTGAAATGCAGCATATGGGAGCTTGCTAACTGCTATCAGAGAATCAGCTAATGTTAACGTACACGGACGAATGTTAGTTAAGAAGATGAGCGATAAACATAAATGACAATTTCTGACATTCTGTGTCAATATACCGTTAAATGAAACTGGCCTACCCATACACCAGTTGAGGAAATACACCTTGTTTTGATGGTGAGTTGGCCTCGGATAATGGAAACGTGATGTTGTTGACGTTAACGTCACGATACACGTGACATGGACTCTTTGGTAGGGTGGAGACGAAGAAAGCCTTCAGTGACAGCAGATTAACAAAACATCCCAAAATACGTAGAAAATAGAGTCGACGAAGCAGTTTCCACTTCATCCGAGAAAGCTATATTCTCTGAAAGACTGGCATGTATGTTTGACGCTGTGCCAGCGTCTTCCTAGCTCGAGTATTCAGTCTTTGACTTTTCACTATTAATATTAGGGACCTCCAATACCTTCACTTTCATTTTTTATTCACATCTTAACTATTTATTATTATTGTTATTGTTATTGTTATTGTTATTATTATTATTATTATTATTATTATTATTATTGTCATTATTATTATTATCCAGCATGTGCAACATTTAACCTCAGAAATATGGGGTCAGAGCAGATGATTGCCTTTCAAAGTCATATGTCCCAAACTCACATCTCAGATATTTCAGCAGTATGGAATAGATATGGTTAATTTAAGCATAAGCACACGCTGAAGGGCCTTTGCAATGAATTTAGTTGTGTTAAACATGGCATTGCATCAGACAGAGAAGGAGGGGGAGAGAGAGAAGTGTAGTAGTTTGTATTAGGACAACCAAATTTTAGCCCACAGTGCCCTCCAGTGTCCAAATCAAAATAAAACACTATGTCCCAGAGAAGGAATGAGGCAAAAAAAAAGAAAAAAAGAAGATGCTTTCTAAGAAAATATAACATCAGGACATAAGCATCTTCATATATATTTATATCAACACAACCCCTCTTCTCTGTTATACAATAGGCCTATTATCCAAAGCCAACATATGGCAAACCAAACAAAACAAAACAAATACTGCATGTAGCACAGAGGGGTATTTTCTGATGAATCAGGGATTGCAGAGTCCCTCTGCGTACTGTTTGCTTTGTCTGCAGAGTACTAATGAGTGTGGAGGAATTTTCCTCCTTATGTTTAAAGGTAATATGTCAGGGCCTTCTCTGTAGACAGCCAGTCTGCTGAGGCTGCCTGGCTAAGGCAGCTGTCCTGATAAGACAGTGTTGTCTCCTAGTCTGTCGAGGATATGATATTCTGTCTGGTCAAGCTGACTTCTCCTAGATATGTTTGCAATGTGACCAATGTCTAGTGAAGGGTTTAAATACGCCATGTTAAGAAGTATCCTTCAGAATTTGGGTGGCATTACACAGTGTTTCTCACTTGTACTGTTTATCCCTGTTCTCCTCGATCGAGCTTCAATAAATGTTCCTGCATGAGACATCCTGGTCTCCTGACACCTTCTTCAGCTGCTGAGTTAACCACTTCTTGATAATTCCATCACAAATGAGAATTTTCATCTCGGGGTGGAATGTTCCTTTAAGTGGGTTGTCTCTATCCTCGTGTATCCCTTTTAATGAACACCAGTGGGACTGCACTGAAATGAAGCAGGGGCAGGTCTCGAGGAAGGGGAGAGATGCTCATATGACCTGGCAAAATGCTCATAACATTGCTGCAAAACTGGCTGCTGTGCTTTGAAGAGCTTGATGCTGTTTTCTAAGAGCTGAGTCAGGCAGCCACGATGCATGTACATGTCTGTTTGCTTTGGTATCTGTAACACTGGATCAGCACCTAGCAGTGACTAACGTGGAGAGGGAGGAGGGGGGAGAGAGAGAGGACTTGATGAAAGAGGGAGAGAAACGAGAGAAATCATGATGACTGGAGAGACTGCAGCACTATGAATATTTAAGTCGGACTCTCAGAGCCAAGAAGTAGTCTCATTACCAGGCACTTCTACCAAGCAGTTACAACTTTACAACCTTCCAAGCTTATCATTCCTGCATGTCTGTCATAGGACATTGTGTTTTTTATGCAGATTTGGAGCAGATAATCTGCCTCCTGTGTATCTTTCCTTGCTGAATGTACTACTAAGGCTTACAATAATTTCTTAATAGGCAGTTATTTCCAATTTGGCAGGATATTCTCTCTGAAGGCTCTGAAATTAGCTGTTTGATGTAGCAGAAAAGCCTCTGAGGTTGGAGAAAAATTACCCATGTTAGATGTGATGCTAAATGGGTGGCAAAACAGAACCAAAATGATGCAACTGGAGAACATATGAATACTGAACTGATTGATCTACTACTATAAGCTCTAATGATGAATACATATTGTAGTCTTGCCATTTATTTACAAAGCCTAGAGTAAGAAATGTACCAGTCAAGCGTAAGTCACAAATTCAGCTAATTTGACTGATGTTGGTCACTGATGTTGATGTTGGTGTTCATTTGCTTATGTGCATTGTTGGAGAGTGCTGCTCCTTCAATCCATCTCTTGTTGGTTTTCATGACCTGAGAAAATAACAAGCCCAAATTTTGACATTTCAAATCAACCAATGACCCCAAGAGTTAAGGTTACTTAACAAGAAGTGTTGAAAATCTGCTGCATTTCTCTCAGCATCCTCCACACTATCAAGAGACATTTGCTAGAAAGGTAATATCCATCCCCCACTTTAATTTCAAGGCTTGAGGCCACAGATGGAGCACCCATGTCTTTGACAGGGGGGAAGGGGTGAGGTTGGTGAAACAAGACCCAGCTCTTTACCTGGGTGTTGACCTCACAACATCCAGCGCCTCAGTGGCTGCAGCTGCAGCAGCTTCAGTCAGAGTCACAAGCAAATTAGTTTTTCTCACTGACCAAGTAAGTTGGTACATAAAAGGAATTGAACTTAGTGGGTTGATCCCATATGTCACATCAAATATGAAACAACCAAAATTATTTCAAAAAGACTAGAAAAAAAAGAAGTAGGCCACTAAGTTACTTTTCTTCCATTCACAAGATGCTGAAAATACTTTGATGCAAAATAGCAGCAGATAATATTTATTAGAGATTTACCTTGCTATTCAAATTTTTAAAAGATAATTCTGGTTATTTTCAACCTGGCCTTAATTGGCAGTTTTTACCATCATGTCATCACTTGCTTGCTGTCCAAAACACACACACAGGGCTGAAGTAGCTCTACTGTTGAATCCAAAAGGCTCTAAACCTCTTCAACTCTGCCAGTCCTGGAGTTGGAGATCACTGGAGGGTTTGTCATTACAAATGCATGTTGCATCGTTCAAACTCACAGAACTTTATTCTGAATCCTAGTGGAGGTCCCACTGGTTCCAAAGATACCAAACATGTCCAGCTGAATTACAGGGAAATATGTATAAAATCATGCACAAGACATCAATTTAACATATATTTTCCATTTGATTTAATGATGCAGCCATGAAATAACAGCATCTTGGGCTTGAATATTTTATTCAGTATGAACATGACGTAGCTTCAATGAAGTGTTGCAACCAGCAGACACAGAATATGTTTTTGCAATGGTCATAAAACATGGGGAAAATGTTTCAGGCTACTTAAGGGAAAATTTATGGGGAAAATCAGAGTTTAAGCAGTTAAAATACATCCTTCCAACACCAGCACTCACACTGCAGTCAGCTATATCTTGAACATTTCAGATGTAATTATCCATTTTTAGCATTGTTCATGCATTTCCTTGTATGCTTTGATTGAATTAGTGTGCCTTCTGCTGATTAATTGTGCATTTTCATACCTTGGACCACCAACATTGATGGCTTTGCTGCTGAATTAGGATTTGCGTGTTTTCTGGACAGCAGCACTCCTTGCAGCTCAGTGGGATAAAACTCTACATTGAAGTGATGTCATTTTGATTTCATAATTTTGATGATGAAGACAGAAACTAGGATGAAAATAAAACCAGACTTTCCTTAGACAGGTGGAGCTTATGAGCCAGTTTCACCTTCACCTAAGAGGCACATTTTTCACTGGGCTTCAGGCTGGGAATGCATTGCTTAATTTGTTTCTTGGGCATGGTGTGGACAGATGAATGATTTCATTGTACTTGAAATTTGTACACTGCAGCCTGGGATGTTGTTGCCCTCTGGGCATGCTTAAAGTTCAGCCTCTGGTTAACCATTTTTTCCCATTGATTCTTAAATAAATGTGGTGAGAGTAGAAAACAGCCTCTGATGATGTAAATCCAGCCTGCAGGGTGGGAAAGTAATATTACACTACTACATCTCTATGCAGATTAGTCATGATTAGGCCTGCATTATTAAGGTAAAAGATCGGTCATCTGAATGAATCTAGGAATTTCGCTGTATACGGGAAAAGCTGAATATGACTCAGTACTATAAATGAATTCATTTTGATGCCTTTGCTGAAGATCAACAAGTCACAAATCGGCATCTGTGAAGCAGTCTGACACTTTGATGCCTGTAGAATGAGCCCATCTAGCGGTCATGTATACACCATCTCTCTCTCTCTCTCTCTCTCTCTGCTCTAGCATCTGCATTTGCAACAATGTATAATTCATGTCTAAAAGATAAACTTGCATTTGAAAGCCTTCAAGAGCTTACAATACCTCTTACAAAGTGGCTGAAAGTTGAGAGGATAGGGGATATAATGTCAGTTTCAAAAGAGAAAATAAAAGCAATTCCTCAAGGCTGAAGTCTCAAACTGATAAAATACGGCGCTGGAAGAATTGAAAGCATCCCTGATGAGCCACAAAAGCTGAGTTATCATTATCATTTCCCATTGAAATGCAGATCACAGGCACGGCGTTACGTAAAACCCCATTTGAGGATCGCTGCACAAAATCCCACACCAAAACACAAACTTTAAAAAATGTACTATGTGTTTTCTGAATGAGGCACAAAAAAGGACATCTAAAGAAAACACAAGGCTTTTAAAGTGGAAATTACCCTTGCTATTGTATTAGCTTGAAATAGCATTAGTGTGGACCGCTGAATGGTGACAAGTGGTCAAAAGGGGCCTCAGGGGAAATTCATGGCCCCACAGATCAAAGCATCGTTTAATATACCGCCTGCCTGTCAAAGTCAATTAGACAGAGGAACAGAGTACTGAGAAACATAGAGGGAGGGATGGAGGGGAAAGGGAAATATTGAGAAGATGTATTATTTCTGTTCCTTTTGCAAAATAAAAGCTCTTTCAGAGAGAGCTGGCTTCATGGCACTGACAAATGTGTGTGTCTTTCTGTGCACAGACACAACATCCACACACTGTGACCCAGTGTAAACAGCTTGAGGGCTTTTGAGCAGGTGTTTGGATCAGTGTGAAGATAGTGTTGTGTGATCAGTTCATTCAGGGGCTATGTTCAATTTCCTCTGAAAGATGGGAATAAAGGGTGCATCCCGGTTCTGGCCTGCGTGCATGTCACCTGTTGTTGCCTCTGAGTACTGGTATAACACTACAACACTGTAAGTGGTTCAGTACTTGTGTTTTAATAGACATCCACAGAGTGTGACAGACCTAAGTCACATTCTAACATCTTTATGTCATGTACTGCAGACTAACTACCTTGTTTGGTGAAAATCCATTCACACATCAAGATTAAACCATTTGCTGACAGATTTGAATGGTGGTTTGTCAAAAATGATGTTAGACCAAAATCTACATTTTAGCTTTAAATTATTCTGCTTTAAAAAGCATGCTACATGGATATGAGTATCCATGTAGCATAGTATAACTCACTATTACTGACCTGAGCTTTGAGTCAATACGTTGTATATTACTAAATAGCTTATAAAGAACATCCTGGTACTTTCAACAGTTTTGTTTTTACTTTCATGACTGCTACTACCACCACTACTACTATTACCAATAATGATAATAATTTAACTTCACAAATTTAAAAAGCACCTTTCAAGAGAAAAATTTAAATTGGGATACATCAATTAAATGAAACAAAGGAATAAAAGAGGACAAATGAAGAAAATACATGTTAACATCTTAAGGTTATGTTAATGGTAATACTATGGTCTTCCTAGGATAGGGAAGATCCTTAAATGTATAATTAGTGATAGTTATTTAAGGCAGATACCGTGCATCACATGAAAAAGCACTGAAAAGACATAGGAACATAAGGCGATAGTGTATACCAGGAAATAATATATACATGCAACAGGCTATGTGTTTCAAACTAGTGTTCTTCCTCAGGCAGCACTGAATGGTAATGAGGGCGGCTAATAGACACAAGAGAAAAGAGGAAGGAAAACAGTGAAATGGTGTGAACCACTGACAAATCAAATGAGAGTCTACTATATACTTTATTATACAGTCAATATATGCTAACAAGGATAACTGTATACATATAGAATATAGAACCTTGCAGGTTGTTAGCTGTCACATGTGAGTAACTATATCTAGCTTGAATAAATATAACTATTTGCATTTTTGTATATTTTATATCTTTCTCAGCCTGGTTGGAAGCTCCATTTTTTGTCCCACTTTTCTGTGAGCTAAGGAAATGTGAACTAGGATGAGGAAATGCGAACTCCTCACATTTCCCTCAACTCATTCAAAACCTGATTTCCCCTTAACTTTCCCCTTAAGTAGTTTCAAAATTAGAAAAAGCATTTTTACCCCATATTGTAAGACATTGATACATATATTGTGTATCTGCTGGTTGCAAAGCCTCATTGAAGCTACATTACGCTTATAAATATTCAAACTCAAGACATCATATTTTTATGGCTGCAGCATTACATCAAATAGAAAATATCTAGATGTCTTGTGCATCATTTTATGCAAATGTCCCTGTAATTCAGGTAATTCAGCAGGACATATTTGGTATCTTTTGAAACCTTGGGATAAAGTTCCATCTAATATGATCTAATATGATCCTGATCCTCATCAAATACTACACAACATGGATTTCAAAGCAGCATAGAGCACTACAGTCTTTAAAAGAGAAATTCACATTTAGGTTTTTAGCCAAGTCACATGGTCTCAGTACATTTTCCCTGTCAAATGATCTGAGTGGAAAGTGTCACAAAGTGTATTGACTTTCCAGAAAACATACAGAGAATATCTGAGAGCTCCAGATCTTTGAGGTGTGCAGGTTCTTGGCCTTGTTGTATGCAGGAATAGGGTCTGAGATGGGAGAGAGGAACTGGGAAAACATTCAGGATGACGAGCACTGTGGTCCTGTGTGTATGAGAAGAGCTGTCATGGGCAGCTTGGAACCTCTTAGATGTGCATTATGCAATGTTCGCAGCAGAAAAATCCTATTTGTTTTTCAGATCAGATTTTATTGGCTCACTGTCCACAATGCAATGTACAAACGGTCAGACTGAATTTATGTGCTCTACCAAAACATTTTTTTTTTACACTATTTTTTTTTTTTGCTGTTTGCACATGAGAAAAAATATTCAACTGAATGTTGGGTATGCCAACAGCCAGAAAGGCTGCTGACAGCTCTGTCCACTAGTGCAAAATCTGGCTTGCTACTGTAGATCTCAATTGAAAGAGACCTGCTTCCCAGCAGAAATATTCCTCTTGAGGTCTACCAAGCCAGGAGGAAGCAGGTCAGTGCTAGATTTGCAGTAATACTGCCTGCTTACATAGATTGCCCTGCTAATATTGCAAAGAGCCATCCACACTGACAGTAAGAGGTTACATACACAGCAGAAATGCCCCAGCGGTGTCTAGCCTTGGCTCCAGCTGCACTGTATAGCGACAGGCCTGTGAGAGAGGCTGTGGGGACAATGATAAGGGGACCAGTGAAGCACATTAAGGAGTCCGAATGAGTGAAACCAACCAGTATTTTGGAGGAGAGAGCCCACCATGATAGAGCCCTGCAGCTTTGGACATGGTACACAATAAACCGAGATCATTAGCATTAACATCACAACTGTTTCTCCGTCTGATGTCAGCTCAGTGAACTGTAACAATGAACGAGGCTGGATGTTTCTTGGAGATGAAAGCCCATGAGCTCTGACTCACTGAATTAATAACAAGCTCTATAGAAGTTCTGTTTTCCATCTTTGTTAGCCTTCCATTGTCGTAAGCATATGCATGTACGCTGTTTGTGTTGACTCATTCTTAACACGAACTGTCATGCAGTCTGTGACACCTCTGTGAAAAGAGGTTAGGGGGTGTTGACCAGACTGGAGCTCTGGATCCCAGCTGCACACTTCCACTCTGGCTTGGACCAAAAGGAGCGCTGTGGAGAATGTGAAGCCTAGAGAGTGACAGAGTAATAGAAAGAAAACTTTATGAGACTGAAAATGATTTGTAAGCAACTTAACTGGACAAAGAGAAATGTGTCATTTCCGAACAAGGTAGTTTGGGTATTACAACATCTCACATGTCCACTAATGTAACTTTGATGTTAATTTTTTTCTTAATCATGAAAGCTCTAATGTGGAGTATTTCTAAGGGAAATAAATAGAACATACAACTGTAGTTTTGCCATGAAAATTTATGAAAACATAATAACATACAATGATTTTGAGTACAGTTACCTAAAATTAGTTACCTAAAATTAGCAGATATGTTTATTCTCTGAAGAACTATTCTGTAGACAATTGTCTTCATATAGCTGGTCATTTTTCAGCTTCACCTTGTCAAGTTTACTTGTTTTGGAATGAAACTCTTTATATTTGTAAGCATGAAAAATCACAGAATATGTTTTGTTGCAAAACTTTCAACATCTTTAGACCTATTTCTCAATTCTCTAAACCATTGGCCTTTGTGGGGCTTGTTTAAATAAACCTCAATGGTGCACCATTTTTCCCTATGGTTGTTACAGCTTGAGTCAAGGTTAAAAGCTTGTTTCTGGGTCCTCTGGCTCCTCTGAGTTCCTCCAGCAGGGGACAGATTAGAGAGATGGTGTAGGTGTATTGCATGTGTGATAAATTTCATCCTTTCTGATTATCCACAACAATGCTATACTCTCACTTGGGGGAGACTCACAATGCACTTGAGCAATCTTTACTGACCGTTCTATGTATCTGGACTTCACAGTTTTTATTGCACATATTAATCTCATTCTTTTTATCATTGATCAGCTGTCATAGAAGAAAGGGGAGGGATTTTATCACATATCACATGGAATATACTTCTAGTTTAATTTCACTCCATTCTTATTTAGATAGGAGACGATAAATAAAACAATTAAATAAAGATGGCTGACAGTTCCACTGGATCAATTGTTTGATCATAACGTGCATTAAACACTCAGTCAGTTGACAGTCGGGGCAAAATTTGGAGGCTGGTTAGATAAAAAGATACGGATCTTCAAAGGGAGGATGTTTTCCTTCCTCAGAGGGGGAACAGGATGTGGAGAATTGTTATGATTCATGTGCGATGTTGACAAATACATGAAGGCAGGTGGAACAGTGCTTTAGGGGAAATTTTCATGTGAAAGCACCTCCTAATGAAAGTCTCCAGTGGTGTTATAGATAGCAGAGGACATTAATAACTGTACCATCCATTGCAATGTGCCCCTTCATTACTTGCTGTTCAACTGTGGTTTCTGATCTCAGGTCATAATAACCCAGTAGAGAATCACTGCTCACCTAAGGCTCAAGTCGGTGAATTCCAACTCAGGGATGTGCACATTATCTCTCCTTACTGAACTGGATTAATGACATCAGTAGTAACAGTAATGACACCAGGTCAAACTGACATACCTCGTTCATCTTCCCTCCTATGTGCCACAGAATGAGCAGGAAACAGGGCCAGCACAGCAATGCCAGATGATTTTCACCTTTGCATTTTAATAATTTTGCTGTTGTGTTTGGGTTGGTGGCTGTTAAATAATCAGTTGAGGTTCATTTGCAAAGTGCACTTGGGTTAGACACTTAGGGAGTGATTTATATTACAAAGGATGCTCTTTGCTGAACACAGAGCTGTAATGCTGGTAGCTGGGGTGCAGCACGCCATTAACTCCCCGTAACATTTTTAAAGATAATGCAGTCTTATTATTTTGTGAATTAAATCAGGCAAGTGTGTTTTTCTTTTTAGTTAGAGAAGTTATTCAACTTGCGGAGAGAGAATGAACAAACTCTGAGACCTGCATTGCATTTTTCAATGCTTTGAGTTCCTGCTCAGCTTGCTGCCCATTAAGTTTTTCCTCTTAATGAGTGATGTTCTGTGATGTGTGTAATTAATAGGGTGCAGCTACAAAAAACATGTGAGAAACATGTGAGAAATCACCAATTAGGTACCTGGTAGTGTGTCCCATCTCATGAAAAAAATGAACATGTCACTCCAGGTCCTATAAGATGAATGCTGTGGTGGTCAATAAAACACAGAGTGCCTCCTCCTCGCAATGATTTCTCCCACGAATAAATTGATTAACGAGGGCATTACATCTAACCAGCATGCATATCATCCTGTGCTGTGACATTTCATTATGTTAGCTATGACTGTGTGATGCAGACACTTTACATTTGCACATGAATCTATACTAGCATGACTAAGATTCATATGGCAAATTTGCACATCAGACTGGGATGTATACAAAGAAAGGCACTCAAAGCAGTCAAAGCACTGGAGAACATTTCATCAGTGCATATCACAGCATAAGAGATGTGTTCAACTAGCAGCAACAAGCCATCCTCACCCAGAAGAGCCTGAGGGCAGAAGTGATACGATGCCATATTACTTCCTTAGGAGATCTGCATTCAGGAATTTGTCTAACCACATAGTCAGTGAACCATACAGTATGTTTTCAATCTCTCATTTTCACTGGACTTCAGTGAATCTAAATTTTTTTATGGGAATCTAACATATTACATAAAAGGAGCTTTCTGGCAAATAAGCTCTCTGATTAAACTGACAAGAAGACTGGTTGCAGTCCCTCCTCTGTGTCCAATATTTATTGCAATAGGGTGCATATGCTAATGCTGCTGAAAAAAGATTAGGACAGCTTATACAATACATGAAATTCAATTAAACAGTGCTATTAAGTGTAAGAGTGTATGCTTCTGGTGATGCAAGGATGAAACTGCTCCCAGGATTCTCAACATGCTCAACTGTAATTTGATCAAAGAAAAAAAAGAAAAAAAAAATACTACATTTTCATAACTTACAGTGTCTTTGTCGTACTCAGCACTGAATTTAAAATGCCCCAATTATATTTTGTGATATTTTTACCTCCAATAATAACACTGGCAGAACTTTGCTTTATTCCTTGAAGATGCTGTGGATTTTCCTTGATGTGCAAATATGCTTTGACCGGCAGTTAAAGTTCACAGTGAGCAATGTGATATTAATGTGCTCCCTCAAACAGACCAGTGGAGACTGACTAAGCCTGAGGAGAAGCCTGGGGCTTTCCACATCAAACATTCATCTGTATCTTGCCCCAACTACTCCAGCTGAGTAAAATCAGATTAATGGCCGAATGACCAAACTTGTCTCCAGTAGAGAGGCCAGACCTTTCGAAGCAAACAAGTGCCAGCATCAATCCATCCAAAAGTGAAGTCAGGGTGAGAAAAAACACTCTTTTGTTCCAAAATTGCCATTGATCTTGACACCAGTGTTAGTGTCTTGGTGCTAAGGCAGATTCAATGCTATTGATTAAGACGAGAAGCTTTTTTCCCCAAGATATTTATGGACCCCAAAGTGTTCAGTACAGCTAGCTGACTTTTAAATTGGATTTCAGATTTCATTCACCTGCACCTGACATAAGAAATGTATGTATTTACTAGACTAATTTAATCACACTAAACTCCTCTTAACTACCAAACAAATATCAGCTGTTGTCAGATGGTATAGGCTAATTATACAACTGAATCAAAGTCAATAGTAAACTATTTCAGTCAAGTATTAAGTTGTATGTGGGCTCTATAGTTATCAATTTCTTCCCATGTTATGATCATTAAGCAATCATTAGTAAGTGATTACTAATGATTTGTTATATATTATGAACGAGGCCTGTCGCTCATCTGCTGTAAATGATGTGTAAATGTATTACTGAAACATTTATAAGTCATTTACCAGTGCTTTTGCATCCCTAAAAGTGTAAACAATTCATCATACATAAATGTCTAATGTATCACTTTCAGATTACTCTTACTTGTTGTGAAGGGTCTATGCATGTACACAAAGCTTTTACAAACCTTTTTTGCATCCCTTAATCTAAAGTATAAACAATTCATCACCACAGAGTGTGTTACATTTGTAGTACATTTGTAGTTACAAAAGATCTATATATAACTAGATTATTTACAAACTTTAAGGCAGCCCTCTGATCCTAAGTTTCAATATTATTCAATATTTGTGATATCTTAACATAATATTAACTAATCATTTACAAAGGTAGATCCATGTTTTGGTCATGATTTGTTCATCATCAAGTAATATTTTATAAATGACTGACTAATGACTGTTATTATAAAGTGCATTTTTTTCATTTCATGTAAATATGACATGATGTTGGAATACATGTGACAAAGACACCAGTTTTTGTCTGTTTGAATTTGTGTATTTTTACATTTAGTTTGTTTTTAATAAGGGAACACAAAGGAATATGCAGTAGCAGCTAAACAGGATTATATTTATTCAGTCTGAGGCTATACTACTTGTTTTTCCTTTAATATTTAATGATTAATTTGCACAACAAAAAAACAACATGCAGGTTTAGTTCCTTTGTTAGGCAGAGCAGAACAAGCCTGTCAGAGATGTCGACTTTGATAAAAGCCTTGGGGTGATTCAGACTCAATAACATCTGCAGAGCGCTACAAGTCGAATGTGAGAGCAGCAGGACAATGTTAGGTTAGTCAAGGATAGTCGCCTGTTACTGTTACCCCTAAAAGATTCAAAATACAATCAAACATCTGTATAGTGTGTGTTGTTTGGTCATTTATATACAGAAACCTGAAAAATAAACAAATGTGAAAAAAAAGATCAAAGTATTGCTATTTGAATTGTTCGATTTGAGCCAGTCAAAATTAGCAGAATGCGATTTGCCAATTAAGTCTTGGTCAAAGGTTGCCTTTCAAAACAAAATGCCTCACTGAATGTCATTAAGTCGCTGCCCTTGCGGCTCGGCCTTAGGTCAGTGTAAGTCACTGACAGAGAAGGCCAGCTTAGTGACAGCCTATAAAGCTTTTCAACCTGGGGGAGAATTTAAACAAAATAATCTAATCTCCCTCTCTCTGTGGTGTCTCAGCCCTCACTCCGTATCACTTGATTTTATCACCTCAGCAGTCTCGCGGAAAAATACTTAAGAATCAGTGTCAATTTAACCAAAGCACTGAAAGGTCGCAGCGGGAAAGATGCTTTGGTTACTTAACGGAGGCATCAATCATCTTTAATATCAGAAACAGACAGTGGTGTTGCTTGTGGTACAAAATGAATTAAGGCACTGCATAAGATTGCCTTGGGAGAACAGTTGACAGCTGTAAATCATTCATTCTCAGCAGATGGGGTGAATTTGAATTTTGTTCATGCTGTACAAGCAAAAAATACTGCCTTCGCCTACATAACAGCTAACGTCCCCTATGTATATTAAAATGTTTTAGAAGCTTACTAATATCAACAAAGGTAAACAGTTTGGTTCTTACAGGTATTTTGTAAGTAGTTTTGGAGTACTGACTCTATAATTTCAGTCCTAATTATGCAAAAATAATAAAGCCACACATTCCCTGGTGGTAAACAAACCAAGACCTCTGTAATAATTACCTGCACATTACAGTTCTCCAGTATCATGGGTGTCTTTCCTCAGCTCTTAGTGAAGAAAAATCAATGACATGGAAGGTCTGCTGTAATTTTTGATTGAGTGGTCTTTCAAAAAAGAGCATCTCAAAATATTGAGGAAAGAAGGACCTCTGTGGAATTTGAGTCTAGCCTTTAAAAATGTTTCTCTTTATTTATTTGCCAGCTGTCTGGGATCCTAATAACCTGGTTTATTTTTCATGCAGTGATTTCTCAAGATTACATCTTTATCCACTCTGCCTCAGAAAACTGACAGAAGCTGATGAATTGAAAGGTCTTGTTTCTAGATGAAAGCTAACCTAAAAAATAAAAGAGAGAGAATAATCAGAACCAGTATCACTTTATTTAGCAAGCATGATAAATATGCAGGAAATTGTCTTAGTACAAGACCAGCTGGCACCTAAAATAGCAACAGAAAGCTTGCCGACACACAAGGCAGCCTTTTGGTTTTGGACTTGCATCCTCTCTAATATTAACAAAGTGCCATAGAGGAGGATACATAATTACTGATTTATACTGTGCCAAGATTAATCTTGGCACAAGCAAACCTATATATGATCTAGTTCCACTGTGCACAAGCCAACAAGATCATGCAATTCAAAAACAAATAATTATTGTTTGCAAGTCTAATTGTCAGCCAGCCTCATATGTTAATAAACCATTTGACGGATGATGTTAAGTTCATATTGATCCCTGCTGGACAATTGTGCATCTGCCCTGCAGGCAGAGTTGTGTATTAGGTGTGCATTAACACATCCAAATCAATACACATGATGAAAATCCAGTGGAAGAAAGCGTATTCAGCACTACTGTCCCCATTAAAGTTTAAGACTCCATAGAGGTTGATTATAGAAGGTTTTGTAAATAGCCTCAATTGTGTGATAACTAATTTTTTTTATGTTTGAGGTGATAAAACATAAATGATTAGCAGCTATAGCAATAATCTGAGAAAGAGTAGATCAGCTTTGTATTTGGAAATCATTAACAAGTAAATAAAAAAGACAAAAATCCTTTATTTTTTTAAAGATTAAGTCACTTTTTCATCCTTTCCACCATGCTTCAGTGTGGTTTAAATAGCCTTCAGCTGTTTCCTTTAATAGAAAACCCACACATCATATCATCACTGTTTATACAAGCTGTAAAACTGAACATCATCCTCAATTCCAGTTGCATACAAAGCAAGATTATTTATTATTATTTGCCCTTGGGGAAAATGAGTATTTATATGTACAATGCATATCCATACATAATTTTCTATTAGTATGAAGACAGTAGACAGTTTAAATATTACAACAAATAAGACCGAATAAAACTCTTTCCTAAAATACCTGTCCATGAAAACAGAAGCTAAGGCAAAACTTGGAAAGCTTCCCTGGAAATGAACTCAAACAAGAGTGAAAATAAAATAAATAAAAAAGGAAATGGATTGGAATCATAACACTACAGCAGCCATGGCACACAGAATACCGCAGAAGATAAATCACACCCCTCCGAGGCCCTATGTGTTCTGTGCGTTGTTTTCATCTGTATGATCTGTGGTTAGCAAGGTAATGATTCCTCCTGAGTTAACCGCCAGATTACACACACACACACACATACAAAAAATGTCTTTTAGCAGTGTTAAAAGTTCAACCAAAGTATCCTACAAACAAAATTCTGAAATATGCTTTGGGCTGCTCGAGATGTTTTCTATCTGTTTGGAGTAATGTTGACATTGCATCGTCTGTGCCTCCGTGACTTTTGTAAGCACACTCCAGCAGGCCCACGCAAGCCAGCAACATAAGAAATGAGCTGGCCCTGCAGTGAGCGCTACTGGTGTAAAATCCTTCAGCAGACAAGCCCCGACTTCATGACTACAGTTATGGATTTTGACAGCTTCCATGACTTGGGTATGAGTTTGCTGCAACTGTCAAGCAATATGATGATATATACAGTATATAAAAGTAGGGCAAAACAGACTGAGTTGATACTGTGGGTAAAAGGACTGTGGGTAAGACGAGCCACCTCTTGCATCAAGGCAGTCTCACACAAAAATGTATCATATGATCATAGAAGACTAACATTGTGTTGATAGTCCAGTACTTGAAATAAATACACAATGTCACAAAATATTAAAAGTGGGTCATTTTACCCCGTCCTCCCCTACCTATGTTTACACACTTGCTGCACTGCTACTGCTCCATTGCCACACTCACAAGAGGAACTGTTTGGAAAGTAGATGCTGAAGATAGAATCAGTATAGCTACAAATACAGTAGATAACAAATAAGGTCACCTTAGCACCCAGTGGAACAGGCTTAATGGCTGTTATACTTCTGAAAACAGTATAGTTTTAGAGTTGTCATATTATTCACGAACATTGGTCTGCTCTGCCATGTTCATAATTGACTCAGATTTATCTTTCTCAGTTATACTCACGATCCTCCTTCCCCAAAGACCTCATTAGGATCCCCATCTTTTCATAGATTACTGGTTTCACAGTTCAAATTAAGCCTTTTCACTAAACTGTGTATCTATAAAAATACTGCTGTGGTCCGCATAACAATGCAGCCACTCTTATAACAGATTTCAAAATCTTTGATCAGGTCTTCAAGTAAGCAAACGCACACATTCTCACACACACACACACACACACACACACACACACACACACACACACACACACACACACTATTCACCTTTAAACGCTGAAAGAGAGTGTCTTCAGATTCAAATGCACCAGGATTCTTCTATTTCATTTTCTACGGCTCATTTGAATATCTGTCCAGGAGATACTTAATTATGAAGCTGAATCCTATGCTAATTTACAACAAAAAGCTGTGATAGTGGCTGAAGGATTTGCAAGGGAACATCATAATTAAATATTATGCATTAGTCCATTGAGTGCTGTATTGAGAAAGTACCCCTTTGCTACAGTAGCGATGCTACAAGCATGGCAATTTGAGGTATCGAGTGTGGGAGCAGAGGGATAATAGCTAAAAGCGCCACAAAGGCACAGATACAAATACAAGCCCTTAAACACCCTGTTCCATGAATGCATAAGCAAGCTGCCATAGCTCTGAAATTACACCTGCATGGATCATTTCACCCCAGACTTGTCACTGTCTGCTCTCCATAATCCCCAACTGTCCAACCCTAGTCTTCACCTGACTTATTCTGTCTTTTCTATCAAACCCCCGGATCTTAAGCAATTTATCCATGTGTGTTTGAAGTACAGAACTTCAAAACTTTGCCCTCCAGCTTTGGACTACAGAGTATTTTGAGAGAGAACTAGGTGAAGTTAGTCAGTGGTGATCAGTTGAATTGCCTTTTCATTTCAAAGGTAGTTTTCGTGATTAGTCCAATCATATTTGCTACTTTATGAGTAGCTCTTATGTCTGACTTATGTTGGCTCATCAAAAGAAATAAAATTGTAAGAGGAAGACAGCAACAAAAAATGTCTGCTTCTCAATAGAATGTGATTTAGGCCAAGAACCAGACAGACAACAGAAGTCCATTTGGCCTCAAATGACCACACAAACACTTCCCTATTGTTCCTGGCACATCATCAAAGTCTCCGTCCCTTGAGCATCAAGTCTAAAGCTTGTCACCAACAAGATCAAAGCCCACCAAAGCTTTCATTCAGAGTGCTGAATTGTGCTCATTGTGTTCTACTCCCCTTTTGTTCATGCATGTAAATGATTGTGATGAAAGGACGGTTGCGGTAGACAGGGATGGATCTGAGTCGTGCTCACAGAGCCTGTCTGAATGCATTGAGCTCCTTCCTCATAACCCCCCCCCCACTGCCTTTAA